>JABJWA020000342.1:0-17182 GCA_020352615.2 Yoshiicerus persimilis | reverse complement strand
ATTTGCCCTTGCCTATCCGTGCAGGATTGGCTTCGGTATTATACTCTGCAAGTCGAGGTCAGAGTAGTCAAGAAAGGTACGTCCTCATTATAATAACATATTAATGAGAAAAGAAGATAGGTGAAAAAGGCAAACTATCATACAGCAGCAACAGATTAGTAAGCGAGTCATCCTTCAGCGTAGATTAAAAGATAGCGAGACAGCAAAGCAGTCCTATTCAATAGTTTGTATTAAAATAAATTTTCTGGTCGTCTATATAAATGAAGCAAATAGTGTTACAGCTTAATCTAGAAAACTGTCTAGGAGGAGTCCAAGCTTTGACCAAGGAATTAATCGGTGAGTTAGTAAGGGAAGTTACGGACGAGTTACCGATAACCTTAACAGATATAGGAGACAGTTTCAGTATCACTGTGTCCCATCTTTATACTACGTGGCAGTGTACCACGTACATCGAAAGAATAAGGCTTCATCTAAATAAACATCTGCATAGATCACTTCTAAACTTCTCTATCATTCACATTAACGATTTGTTTCCCTCGGATCTGGGATACAAAAAGCTCTAAGTAAATGAGTGGATCGTCGCGAGAGAATAGATTTATTCGGAGACAAGATCCAGAGTATAGAGATAATCAGTTTAGAATCTACCAAGAGAATATACGAAGGAGAGGCATTAACAGAGGTAGGGGTCAAGTTGGAAGGCAAGGGCAGCTCTTTCCTCTTTTTATTAATATGGAAAATAATATTAGGAATAATAATTTGGATGATATGGCTCAGGGACAAAATAATTTGAATGGTGGTAATTTTCAGAATCAGCCACTTAGGGCGACGAACAAATAGGTAGGGGGACCTCCATTATAACGTGAATGTTGGTCCAGGACAGCAACCAGTAAGGAACGCTGGTCATAACGTTAATTTAGTTGAATTAAAAAATAATATTCAGCCAAACGAAGGTATAAATGTTCAGCCAAACGCGGGAATAGGCTATCAGAATATTCCTCACATTCCTAGAATAGAGCCACAAAATGTAAATGTAGGGAATTATCCTAATGCTCATGTAGTTAACGAGGAAATTGGTCATCATGTACTACCTCCACACTTACGATTTAACATGCTTCCTGAGCAGCAAGCACAACTATTAGCATATTTCAACCAAGTAGGTATACTGCAGCAAGGACAAAGAGTACAAAATGTTCAACAGCCTCCACCAGTAAGACAAGCGAATCCTAATCCAATTCAGATGAATGTACTAATGCCAGCAGAACAGCTTTACCAACAACCTTTAATGTTTCCACAAGTACTTCCTAACAGCAAAATACCAATTCCAAGG
Organism: Yoshiicerus persimilis; assembly: GCA_020352615.2. Classification (NCBI taxonomy): domain Eukaryota; kingdom Metazoa; phylum Arthropoda; class Collembola; order Entomobryomorpha; family Tomoceridae; genus Yoshiicerus; species Yoshiicerus persimilis. Next base: position 15,855 of record JABJWA020000342.1, on the reverse strand, counting down.
TATAATGCCATGAAAACGACAGCAGCGAAGTACCTGGACGAAATAGAGTTATATTTTCGCAGTCAAGGTTTCATTCAACAGCAATATTTGTATATGGTTTCCAGTATACTAGTTAAAGAAAATAAGTACTGGCTGAAGCATGTACAGAAACCGCATTGGACATGGGAAGACTTTAGGAGGGCATTTGTTGAAAAGTACGATACATGGGTTGAAAGAAACAAAAGGACTCAGCATCTAATGTCAAAAGTACACCAAATGAAATAATAGTTTGCACTATCTAAGCCCAATATGCGTCCTAGTGGGGAATGCACTGGGTAAAATCCCGATTCACGAAAACAACTATGATGCAATTGACCAAAATGAATATAATAATGTAATGTAAAAGTAAGTGATTGATGGAACGATACCAATACTATGACCAAATGATGATTTCCGAGTCTTCAGTTATTGAGAGAGGAAAGTCGAATTATATTTATTTAATTGATAAGCACTGAAAAATATATTTACTGATTGACAAGAATACCCAATGAGATAAATGATACACAAAAGTAGAGAGTCCTGAGTCCAGAGGATTTCAAATGTGCGACTTGCTGTCAGCTGGGCCAAGGGCAGACTGGGGAGAACTGTGTTGTGGTCGAGTAGAGAATGAACGGTTGGTTTACGGAAGAGTTCATTCTCTACAGTGTTTATTTGGGAAGTGCCATTTCAGTTGGGGGGTGCCATTTCAGTTGGGGGTTGCAATTTCAGTTGGGGGGTGCCATTTCATTTGGGGGGTGCCATTTCAGTTGGAGGTGCCACTTCAGTTGGGGGGTGCCATTTCAGTTGGAGGTGCCACTTCAGTTGGGGGGTACCATTTTAGATGGGGGGATGGTGGGGTGCTATCGTGTTTAATCGATGGGTGCCATTTCAATTGGTGAATGTTTATTGGGGAGTTTCATTTTCATTGTTGGTTGATATTTCAAATGAAGAGTGCCTTTTCAATTTGGGGTTCTATTTCAATTAGGGGGTGCCATTTCAATCGGTGAGAGTTTTTTTGGGTGGTGCCATTTCAATTGGTCAGTGTTTATTTGGCGGGTGCCATTTTAGTTGGGGATGCCATTTCAGTTATGGGTGCCATTTTAGTTGGGGGGTGCCATTTTAGTTGGGGGGTGCCATTTCAGTTGGGGGTGCCATTTTAGTTGGGGGGTGCCATTTCAGTTGGGGGGTGCCATTTTAGTTGGGGGGTGGTGCCATTTTAGTTGGAAGTGCCATTTCAGTTGGGGGGTGCCATTTTAGTTGGGGGTGCCATTTTAGTTGGGGGGTGCCATTTCAGTTGGCGGGTGCCATTTCAGTTGGGGGTGCCATTTCAGTTGGCGGGTGCCATTTCAGTTGGGGGGTGCCATTTCGGTTGGGGGGTGCCATTTCAGATGGGGGGTGCCATTTCAGTTGGGGGGTGCTATTTGATGGCCATGCATGGTATACAATTGAAAAATATGGTCACCTTAATGGTGTGCCATTTATTTGGGGGGTGCCAAATCCATTTTGGGGGGTGCCAAATAGTACGACCGTGCCATGAGTTGTTTTACCGCGGAAAACGGCAAAGGGAAGAACGCCGACAGCAGACAGGAAGTTCGCCGACACACCTCTAAAACTCAACCAAATGACCCAGTGACCCTATGACATGACGAAACACGTGACCCTGAACAATTTTGTCCATTGCCGACAGCACCGGAAACCACAGGAAATAGGAGAAATGCCCGCCGACAGTAGGAAACACATGGCCGACAGTAGCAAACCCACGGCCTACAGTACCATAACACCAGCCGACACTGCTTTCCATGCATTACTATAGTCCACACCTTAGATACAGTACTGCTAATAGCCAAAAAAGTACTTCCAATAACCAAGACAGTATTTCTAATACCCCAAACAGCACTTCTAAAAGAAAAGACAGCGCTGTGAACAGCGCAGACAGTGGTGCGAACAGGGCACACACTTGTTCGAACAGCGCACACACTTGTTTGAACAGCGCACACACCTGTTCGAACGGCGCAGACCCTTGTTCGAACAGCGCAGACAGTGGTGCGACCACCGCAGACATTGCTGCGACCAGCGCCGACAGTGGTGCGAACAGCGCAGACAGCTATGCGAACAGCGCAGACAGCTATGCGAACAGCGCAGACAGCTATGCGAACAGCGCAGACAGCTATGCGAACAGCGCAGACAGCTATGCGAACAGCACAGACAGCTATGCGAACAGCGCAGACAGCTATGCAAATAGCGCAGACAGTAAGGCGAACAGCGCAGACAGCTATGCAAACAGCGCAGACAGCTATGAGAACAGCGCAGACAGCTATGCGAACAGCGCAGACAGCTATGCGAACAGCGCAGACAGCTATGCGAACAGCGCAGACAGCTATGCGAACAGCGCAGACAGCTATGCGAACAGCGCAGACAGCTATGCGAACAGCGCAGACAGCTATGCGAACAGCGCAGACAGCTATGCAAACAGCGCAGACAGCTATGCGAACAGCGCAGACAGCTATGCGAACAGCGCAGACAGCTATGCGAACAGCGCAGACAGCTATGCGAACAGCGCAGACAGCTATGCGAATAGCGCAGACAGCTATGCGAACAGCGCAGACAGCTATGCGAATAGCGCAGACAGTAAGGCGAACAGCGCAAACAGCTATGCAAACAGCGCAGACAGTAAGGCGAACAGCGCAGACAGTGGTGCGAACAGCGTAGACAGTGGTGCGAACAGCGCAGACAATGGTTCGACCCAATATACAGTATTTAATTTGCAGAAGACAGTATTAAATACATGGCCGACAGTAGGCTAATACCCGCCGAGAGTACTTTCTACGTTGTATTATAATGCAAAGCGAAAATACAGAAATACTCTTAGCGCAGTAAGTGGCTTTAACAGCGCTGACATTTGGGGAACGGCGCATACAGTGGGAAAAATAGCGCTGACATTAACAAAACTACTGCAGACAGTGGCAAATACTCATCCGACAGTGGTAAACACACGGCCGACAGTGGTAAACACACGGCATACAGTATTAAAAACACAACAGAGAATAGTATAACGTCATCCGACAGTGCTTTCCATGCATTAGTATAACCCACAACTTAGATACATAACTACTAACGGCGCAGACAGTTGTGGTAACAGCGCAGACAGCTATGCAAACAGCGCAGACAGCTATGCGAACAGCGCAGACAGCTATGCGAACAGCGCAGACAGCTATGCGAACAGCGCAGACAGCTATGCGAATAGCGCAGACAGCTATGCGAATAGCGCAGACAGCTATGCGAACAGCGCAGACAGCTATGCGAATAGCGCAGACAGTAAGGCGAACAGCGCAAACAGCTATGCAAACAGCGCAGACAGTAAGGCGAACAGCGCAGACAGTGGTGCGAACAGCGTAGACAGTGGTGCGAACAGCGCAGACAATGGTTCGACCCAATATACAGTATTTAATTTGCAGAAGACAGTATTAAATACATGGCCGACAGTAGGCTAATACCCGCCGAGAGTACTTTTGACGTTGTATTATAATGCAAAGCGAAAATACAGAAATACTCTTAGCGCAGTAAGTGGCTTTAACAGCGCTGACATTTGGGGAACGGCGCATACAGTGGGAAAAATAGCGCTGACATTAACAAAACTACTGCAGACAGTGGCAAATACTCATCCGACAGTGGTAAACACACGGCCGACAGTGGTAAACACACGGCATACAGTATTAAAAACACAACAGAGAATAGTATAACGTCATCCGACAGTGCTTTCCATGCATTAGTATAACCCACAACTTAGATACATAACTACTAACGGCGCAGACAGTTGTGGTAACAGCGCAGACAGTGGTGCGAACAGCGCAGACAGTAGTGCGAACAGCGCAGACAGTGGTGCGAACAGCGCAGACAGTAGTGCGAACAGCGCAGACAGTGGTGCGAACAGCGCAGACAGTGGTGCGAACAGCGCAGACAGTGGTGCGAACAGCGCAGACAGTGGTGCGAACAGCGCAGACAGTGGTGCGAACAGCGCAGACAGTGGTGCGAACAGCGCAGACTGTGGTGCAAACAGCGCAGACTGTGGTGCAAACAGCGCAGACTGTGGTGCAAACAGCGCAGACTGTGGTGCAAACAGCGCAGACTGTGGTGCAAACAGCGCAGACTGTGGTGCAAACAGCGCAGACTGTGGTGCAAACAGCGCAGACTGTGGTGCAAACAGCGCAGACTGTGGTGCAAACAGCGCAGACTGTGGTGCGAAGACTGTGGTGCAAACAGCGCAGACTGTGGTGCAAACAGCGCAGACTGTGGTGCAAACAGCGCAGACTGTGGTGCAAACAGCGCAGACTGTGGTGCAAACAGCGCAGACTGTGGTGCAAACAGCGCAGACTGTGGTGCAAACAGCGCAGACTGTGGTGCAAACAGCGCAGACAGTTGAACAAACAGCATAGACAGTGGTTCGAACAGCGCAGACAGATATGCAAACAGCACAGACAGATATACGGTGCACACAGCAATGCGAAGAGCGCAGACACTTGTACTAACTGCGCAGACACTTGTACTAACAGCGCAGACACTTGTACTAACAGCGCAGACACTTGTACTGACAGCGCAGACACTTGTACTGACAGCGCAGACACTTGTACTAAACAGAGCAGACAGTAGTGTGAATAGCGCTGATAGTAATAAGACTAAAGCAGACTGCAGGAAATGCATCGCCGACAGTAGCATATTATCCGCCGAAGGCTTTTGAGAAAGTAACATTATCCAAAACTTAAATACACTGTTGCTAACAGCGCAAACAGTAGTGGGAACAGCGCTATCAGTTATGTGAACAGCGCAGATGGTGAGAATAGCGCTGACAGTTGTAGAACTACCGCAGACAGTTGTAGAACTACCGCAGACAGTTGTAGAACTACCGCAGACAGTTGTAGAACTACCGCAGACAGTTGTAGAACTACCGCAGACAGTTGTAGAACTACCGCAGACAGTTGTAGAACTACCGCAGACAGTTGTAGAACTACCGCAGACAGTTGTAGAACTACCGCAGACAGTTGTAGAACTACCGCAGACAGTTGTAGAACTACCGCAGACAGTTGTAGAACTACCGCAGACAGTTGTAGAACTACCGCAGACAGTTGTAGAACTACCGCAGACAGTTGTAGAACTACCGCAGACAGTTGTAGAACTACCGCAGACAGTTGTAGAACTACCGCAGACAGTTGTAGAACTACCGCAGACAGTTGTAGAACTACCGCAGACAGTTGTAGAACTACCGCAGACAGTTGTAGAACTACCGCAGACAGTTGTAGAACTACCGCAGACAGTTGTAGAACTACCGCAGACAGTTGTAGAACTACCGCAGACAGTTGTAGAACTACCGCAGACAGTTGTAGAACTACCGCAGACAGTTGTAAACACATGGCAGACAGTAGTATACAAATGGCAGACAGTAGTAAACACACGACCGAGAGTAATATCGACCAGCCGACAGTGCTTGCCAAGTATTAGTATAACCCACAACTCAGATACACTACTACAGACAGCGCAGACAGTAGGCGAAACTGCACACGCAATTGTGCGAACAGCGCAGACAGTTGTGCGAATAGCGCCGATAGTAGTTCGAACATCGCAGATTCTTGTGCGAATAGCGAAGTTAGTAGTGAGAACATCGCAGACACTTGTGTAAATAGCGCCGATAGTAGTTGGAGAAGCGCAAACAGTAGAGGAAACAGCGCACACAGAAAATATTCTGCCGCAGACAGTAAAAAAACATTGCCGACAGTAGAATAATACCCGCCGACAGTAGTTTTGAAGGTGTATTAGAATGCAGAGCTTAAATACACTAATACTAACAGCGCAGACAGAGGTTTGACTGCGCTGACAGTTTGGTGAACAGCGCAGTGAGGAGAATAGCGCTTGCAGTAATAAAAGTACCTCAGACAGTAGTAAATACATTGGCGACAGTAGGATAATACCGGTTGACATTACTTTTGAAGATGAATTATAACTCAAAGTTTAAATACACTACTACGCACGGCGCAGACAATGGTTTGACAGCGCTGACAGTTGGGGGTAAAGCGCAGACAGTGAGGGGAATACCGCTTGAAGTAATAAAAGTACCGCAGACAGTGGTAAATACAAAACCGACAGTGGTAAGCACACGACCGACAGTAGTAAACACCCGGCCGACAGTAGTAAACACACGACCGACAGTAGTAAACACACGGCCGACAGTAGTAAACACCCGGCCGACAGTAGTAAGCACACGGCCGACAGTAGTAAGCACACGGCCGACAGTAGTAAACACACTGCCGACAGTAGTAAGCACACGGCTGACAGTAGTAAACACACGAAGCAAAGCAGACAGTAGTCGGAGCAGGGCAGACAGTAGTCGGAGCAGGAAAGACAGTAGTCGGAGCAGGGCAGACAGTAGTCGGAGCAGGAAAGACAGTAGTCGGAGCAGGGCAGACAGTAGTCGGAGCAGGAAAGACAGTAGTCGGAGCAGGGCAGACAGTAGTCGGAGCAGGAAAGACAGTAGTCGGAGCAGGGCAGACAGTAGTCGGAGCAGGGCAGACAGTAGTCGGAGCAGGGCAGACAGTAGTCGGAGCAGGAAAGACAGTAGTCGGAGCAGGGCAGACAGTAGTCGGAGCAGGGCAGACAGTAGTCGGAGCAGGGCAGACAGTAGTCGGAGCAGGGCAGACAGTAGTCGGAGCAGGGCAGACAGTAGTCGGAGCAGGGCAGACAGTAGTCGGAGCAGGGCAGACAGTAGTCGGAGCAGGGCAGACAGTCACTGTCGGTAGTGTTTTTAGTACTGTCGGACGTGTGTTTACTACTGTCGGTCGTGTTTTTAGTACTGTCGGTCGTGTTTTCAGTACTGTCGGTCGTGTGTTTACTACTGTCGGACGTGTGTTTACTACTGTCGGCCGTGTGTTTACTACTGTCGGTCGAGTGTTTACTACTTTCGGTCGCGTTTTTAGTACTGTTGGTCGCGTTTTTAGTACTGTTGGTCGTGTGTTTACTACTGTCGGTCGTGTTTTTAGTACTGTCGGTCGTGTGTTTACTACTGTCGGTCGTGTGTTTACTACTGTCGGTCGTGTTTTTAGTACTGTCGATCGTGTGTTTACTACTGTCGGTCGTGTCCTGACCACTGTCGGTTGTGTAATTACCACTGTCCGCGGTACTTTTATTACTGCAAGCGCTATTCCCTTAACTGTCTGCGCTTTTTCCACAACTGTCTGCGCTGTCAAACCATTGTCTGCGCTGTCAAACCATTGTCTGCGCTGTCAAACCATTGTCTGCGCTGTCAAACCATTGTCTGCGCTGTCAAACCATTGTCTGCGCTGTCAAACCATTGTCTGCGCTGTCAAACCATTGTCTGCGCTGTCAAACCATTGTCTGCGCTGTCAAACCATTGTCTGCGCTGTCAAACCATTGTCTGCGCTGTCAAACCATTGTCTGCGCTGTCAAACCATTGTCTGCGCTGTCAAACCATTGTCTGCGCTGTCAAACCATTGTCTACGCTGTCAAACCATTGTCTGCGCTGTCAAACCATTGTCTGCGCTGTCAAACCATTGTCTGCGCTGTCAAACCATTGTCTGCGCTGTCAAACCATTGTCTGCGCTGTCAAACCATTGTCTGCGCTGTCAAACCATTGTCTGCGCTGTCAAACCATTGTCTGTGCTGTCAAACCATTGACTGCGCTGTCAAACCATTGTCTGCGCTGTCAAACCATTGTCTGCGCTGTCAAACCATTGACTGCGCTGTCAAACCATTGTCTGCGCTGTCAAACCATTGTCTGCGCTGTCAAACCATTGTCTGCGCTGTCAAACCATTGACTGCGCTGTCAAACCATTGTCTGCGCTGTCAAACCATTGTCTGCGCTGTCAAACCATTGTCTGCGCTGTCAAACCATTGTCTGCGCTATAAGCATTAGAGTATTTAAGCCTTGCATCATAATACATCCTCAAAAGTACTGTCGGCGGGTATTATCCTACTGTCGCCAATGTACTTACTACTGTCTGCCATAGTTTCATTATTGGCAGCGCTATTCCCTTCACTGTCTGCGCTGCTTACCCAACTGTCAGCGCTGTCGAACGACTTTCTGCGCTGTGAGTATTAGTATAGTTCAGCCTCGCATTGTAATACATCCTCCAAAGTACTGTCGGCTGGGTATTGTACTACTGTCGGCAATGTATTTACTACTGTCAGCCATGTATTTACTACTGTCGGCAATGCATTTACTACTGTCTGCGGCAGATTATTTACTGTGTGCCGTGCCCTGTTCGAACTACTGTCTCAACCGTTCCCAATACAGTTTGCGGTGTTCTCACTACTGACGTCGCTGTTCCCGCTTCTATCTGCGCTATTCACCAAGTGACAGATGTTCCCACTACTATCGGGACTATTCGAACACGTGTGTGCGATGTTCCTACTACTATCGGCGCCATTCGCACAAAGTGTATACGATGTTCCTACTACTATTGGCGCTAATCTCAAAGTGTGTGCGCCGTTCGCACAAATGTCTGCGCTGTTTGCAAAAGTGTCTTCGCTGTTCGCATATCTGTCTGTGCCGTGCGCACAGCAGTATAAGCTGTTTTTACTTCTGTCTGCGCTGTTCCCATCACTATCTGCGTTATTCGCGAAGTGTCTGCGAGGTTCCCACTACTATCGAGGCTGTTCGCCAAGTGTCTGCGATGTTCGCGCCACTGTCTGCGCTGTTCGCACAAGTGTCTACCCTGTTCGTACAACTGTCTGCGCTGTTCGCACAAGTGTCTACCGTGTTCGTAAAACTGTCTGCGCTGTTCGCACAGCTGTCTGCGCTGTTCGCACAAGTGTCTGCGCTGTTCGCACAACTGTCTGCGCTGTTCGCACAAGTGTCTACCCTGTTCGTACAACTGTCTGCGCTGTTCGCACAAGTGTCTACCCTGTTCGTACAACTGTCTGCGCTGTTCGCACAACTGTCTGCGCTGTTCGCACAGCTGTCTGCGCTGTTCGCACAGCTGTCTGCGCTGTTCGCACAGCTGTCTGCGCTGTTCGCACAGCTGTCTGCGCTGTTCGCACAGCTGTCTGCGCTGTTCGCACAGCTGTCTGCGCTGTTCGCACAGCTGTCTGCGCTGTTCGCACAGCTGTCTGCGCTGTTCGCACAGCTGTCTGCGCTGTTCGCACAACTGTCTGCTGTTCGCACAACTGTCTGCGCTGTTCGTACAACTGTCTGCGCTGTTCGCACAACTGTCTGCGCTGTTCGCACAACTGTCTGCGCTGTTCGCTCAACTGTCTGCGCTGTTCGCACAACTGTTTGCGCTGTTCCTACCCCTGTCTGTGCTATTAGAAGTGCTGTCTGGGCTATTGGAAGTACTGTCTGGGTTATTGGAAGTACTGTTTTGGCTATTAGAAGTACTGTCGGCGCTATTAGCAGTACTGTATCTAAGTTGTGGGCTATATTAATGCATGGAAAACATTGTCGGCAGGTGTTATGGTACTGTAGGTAGTGTGTTTGCTACTGTCGGCCGTGTGTTTACTACTGTCGGCGGGCATTGCCCTACTCCCTGTGGTTTCCGATGCTGTCGGCAATGGACAAAATTGTTCAGGGTCATGTGTTTGGTCATGTCATGGGGTCATTGGGTCATTTGGTTGAGTTTTAGGGGTGTGTCGGCGAACTTCCTGTCTGCTGTCGGCGTTCTTCCCTTTGCCGCGGAAAACTATATAGGCCGGCTGAAACAGAAGTCAGCGCTTAATTCGTGTTCCAAAGCTTCGAGTGATTTCCAGAAATAAATAAAAAAGAAAATCAACAATGGCAATTCGAAATTCAGAATCCTTTGATGAGATATTAATGGCAATGGCAAAACAACATGAAGGAGTTCGCGATGTAAGTTTTATGTACTCGTTTTGCTTAATAGATTAAAATGAAATTACATAAAATGAAATAGAACAGGTATAGGTAAAGTCGTGGGGTAAAATAATTTATTTAAATGTAATTCAAGTTTTCCAACCTTCAAACTTTGAGTCATTATTTGGAAATTCTAAAAATAAAAGTAAACCACAAAGCTTTCCCAACATTAAAAATGTTACCCTTGATGTTCGTTATAATTACAATTTTATTAATTTCCCGTTTTCTTATTTTTCAGCTGCTGGGCACCATTTTCAGGCCACATAGAAGTAATCCGCAAGCCGGATAGAAGTAATCCGGATCCTGATAGAACTAATCCGCAAACCGGATAGAAGTAATCCGCAAACCGGGTAGAAGTAATCCGGATCCGGATAGAACTAATCCGGATTTGGAATCCTTATAGAAGTAATCCGGATTGTGAATCCGCAAACTAAAAAAATACGGTAGTTGAACAAAAATATTCAGTTTGTTGAAAATGAGATGTGAACAGAATATTGTCTGTACTACATGTCAGTTGGATATCTATAACTATAATTTGGCTAAATTAGTTTTATCTATAAGATTGTATGGCAATTAGCTGTTAAATAATTGCACAATTTGTCTACAGAGAAGTCCAGTAAAACTTTTTATAGAAAATCCTGTGTATAAGAAAATATCATGGTATGTATTGGTGTTGGTTTTGATATTTCTGCGGCTAGCTAAATTGCCCATTTTAAATACACATGTACTTCCTTATACACAGAAGTGCACAAGTCAAATTTTTACAGGATCTCTTTAGAGGAAAATTTTGAGAATTTATGCCATATTTTTTATTGACAACAGTAAAGATGGTTGAACCACGATTGAGTTACCGCTATCTCCTCCTAAACCATCAGAGCTACGACATTCTAATTTTTTGTAGATTCTTATAGTGCTAATGTCGTTAACTGGGGGGCTGCAATATTAAAAATATTATTTCATCATTTAAAAGGGTAGGACGCTTTTATTCATTACAGAGTGGAGAGAGAGCGCCGTAGGGTACTTTCAAGTGACCAATTCTTTAATTGGCAGTTTGAAAGAAAATTAATATTTACATAATATTAACATTAGCATTATACACTGCCTTTTCTGTCATCAGTATACTGTGTTGACAATGACAAATTCAACAGTAGGAACTCATGACAAGGTAGACCTTAGTAGGCGCGCATGACACAAGGTGGGCCATAATAGGCACTAATGACAAAGTGGACAATTACTAGGCACCCATGACGATTAGGTAGACAATTAGTAGGCACTCATGATAAGATGAACAATTAGTAGGCACTCATGATAAGATGAGCAATTAGTAGACACTCATGATAAGCTGAACCACAGTAGGTACTCATGACAAGGTGAACAATTAGTAGGCACTCATGCTAAGATGACCAATTAGTACGCACTCATGATAAGATGAACAATTAGTAGGCACTCATGATAAGATGAACAATTAGTAGGCACTCATGATAAGATGAACAATTAGTAGGCACTCATGATAAGATGAACAATTAGTAGGCACTCATGATAAGATGAACAATTAGTAGGCACTCATGATAAGATGAACAATTAGTAGGCACTCATGACAAGGTGAACTACAGTAGGTACTCACGACAAGGTGAACCACAGTTGGTAGTCATGACAAAGTGAACCACAGTAGGTACTCATGACAAGGTGAACCACAGTAGGTACTCATGACAAGGTGAACCACAGAAGGTACTCATGACAAGGTGAACCACAATAGGTACTCAGAACAAGATGGACCATAATAAGTCCCCATGACAAGGTGGGCTACATGACATGGCTTTGCTTGGCCGCCATGTCACGTGGCGGCCAAAACAATTAAACAAAACAAATAAAGTAAAATAATATTTACAGTTTTTGTATATTTATCGCCATTTTCCAAGGGCCTCACAATTCTAAAAGCGGCGCTGCTGGCTTGGCAAATTAGACCATAATTTGACATGGTAAGTTAGACCATAAGTTGACATGGTAAGTTAGACCATAAGTTGACATGGTAAGTTAGACCATAAGTTGACATGGTAAGTTAGACCATAAGTTGACATGGTAAGTTAGACCATAAGTTGACATGGTAAGTTAGACCATAAGTTGACATGGTAAGTTAGACCATAAGTTGACATGGTAAGTTAGACCATAAGTTGACATGGTAAGTTAGACCATAAGTTGACATGGTAAGGTAGACCATAAGTTGACATGGTAAGTAAGTACCAAGTGAGGAATTGGCTGGATCAGACCTTTCCTCACTGGATAGGACGACGAGGAGTGATTGATTGGCCTGCTCGGTCACCGGATCTTCTGTTCTGTTATAAGAGGCGAACAACCTTCTATAGAGAAGGTGTCCAGGGCTCAGGCCACATAATCGTGCTCATTGCCAACTCCCCTGAGACAGGCATTGTTGTTAGTTAATGCCGAGAGGTCAAAGGCTGTCATTAGATGGATTCATAGCCTCACTACACACACGAGGTGTGCCTGATGGGGTTCTGCCCTACTGTACCCGGAATCCCGTGGGACTTGGGCCTCTCAGGTACTATAGTTCCATTACCCCTTAGTTAGTTTATCTATCTTTCCATTCGTGCGTCGCACAAACAACCTCTGGCCTTATACCCCAAGCGGGATTCGAACCCACTACCCGACAGCAGACATAGAGATTGATTATTCACGTAAGCCGCCTAGCCAGGTATGCTTGGGTGTCACCGGATCTTACCCCCTTGGACTTTTTTGCATATCAAATCAAAAGTGTATGCAACAAGGCCCCATTCGATTGAACAATTGAAGCAGAGTATCATTGACTGCTGCAGAACAATTACTCCTGCGATGTTACAAAACGTCCGAAGAGAGTAAGATCATTGATTGGAATTGTGTATGGCGGCTGAAAGAGGTCATATCGAACATTTGTAACTCTTTCAAGTCGCTTTTAAAGATGTAAAAGTTTCTTCGTGTAACAATGGTGAAAGCGCCGTCAAGCGTCGAAGTAGACATACTGTAGTTTAATGGTTTACTAGTAGACACAAAACTATTTCTACCTTCATACTCCCTAGTCACAATGCTGCTTTCAATGCTGGAAAGAAAGGTTCGAAGAAAAATTGCAACGAAAATGCAGAATTTATCAAATACATACGAAACGCTTACGAAAGAAAGAAAATCCCCTGAACACTGAAAGGTATGTTTCAGAACAGTTAAAAGCACCATTGCACATTTCTAAAGAAAAAATGGCCGTTTGCATAGCTAACTTTATTTCGAAGGATGCATCAGCTAAAGTGAAATGCGGAAAATATTTACCACCAATTATTCAGTTTTTAAATAACCATGAGATACTATATAAAATTCCGACAAGACATTTTTAATGCGTGAATTTACGAGAAAGAGTACAAGTATGAAATTATAAACAGCACTGAAATGCAATGTCTCTCTAATTTGTCTAATTTGCCATGTCAACTTATGGTCTAACTTGCTTTTTCAACTTATGGTCTAACTTGCCTTTTCAACTTATGGTCTAACTTACCTTGTCAACTTATGGTCTAACTTACCATGTCAACTTATGGTCTAACTTACCATGTCAACTTATGGTCTAACTTACCATGTCAACTTATGGTCTAACTTACCATGTCAACTTATGGTCTAACTTACCATGTCAACTTATGGTCTAACTTACCATGTCAACTTATGGTCTAACTTACCATGTCAACTTATGGTCTAACTTACCATGTCAACTTATGGTCTACCTTACCATGTCAACTTATGGTCTAACTTACCATGTCAACTTATGGTCTAACTTACCATGTCAACTTATGGTCTAACTTACCATGTCAACTTATGGTCTAACTTACCATGTCAACTTATGGTCTAACTTACCATGTCAACTTATGGTCTAACTTACCATGTCAACTTATGGTCTAACTTACCATGTCAACTTATGGTCTAACTTACCATGTCAACTTATGGTCTAACTTACCATGTCAACTTAAGGTCTTACCATGTCAACTTATGGTCTAACTTACCATGTCAACTTATGGTCTAACTTACCATGTCAACTTATGGTCTAACTTACCATGTCAACTTATGGTCTAACTTACCATGTCAACTTATGGTCTAACTTACCATGTCAACTTATGGTCTAACTTACCATGTCAACTTATGGTCTAACTTACCATGTCAACTTATGGTCTAACTTACCATGTCAAATTATGGTCTAATTTGCCAAGCCAGCAGCGCCGCTTTTAGAATTGTGAGGCCCTTGGAAAATGGCGATAAATATACAAAAACTGTAAATATTATTTTACTTTATTTGTTTTGTTTAATTGTTTTGGCCGCCACGTGACATGGCGGCCAAGCAAAGCCATGTCATGTAGCCCACCTTGTCATGGGGACTTATTATGGTCCATCTTGTTCTGAGTACCTATTGTGGTTCACCTTGTCATGAGTACCTTCTGTGGTTCACCTTGTCATGAGTACCTACTGTGGTTCACCTTGTCATGAGTACCTACTGTGGTTCACTTTGTCATGACTACCAACTGTGGTTCACCTTGTCGTGAGTACCTACTGTAGTTCACCTTGTCATGAGTGCCTACTAATTGTTCATCTTATCATGAGTGCCTACTAATTGTTCATCTTATCATGAGTGCCTACTAATTGTTCATCTTATCATGAGTGCCTACTAATTGTTCATCTTATCATGAGTGCCTACTAATTGTTCATCTTATCATGAGTGCCTACTAATTGTTCATCTTATCATGAGTGCGTACTAATTGGTCATCTTAGCATGAGTGCCTACTAATTGTTCACCTTGTCATGAGTACCTACTGTGGTTCAGCTTATCATGAGTGTCTACTAATTGCTCATCTTATCATGAGTGCCTACTAATTGTTCATCTTATCATGAGTGCCTACTAATTGTCTACCTAATCGTCATGGGTGCCTAGTAATTGTCCACTTTGTCATTAGTGCCTATTATGGCCCACCTTGTGTCATGCGCGCCTACTAAGGTCTACCTTGTCATGAGTTCCTACTGTTGAATTTGTCATTGTCAACACAGTATACTGATGACAGAAAAGGCAGTGTATAATGCTAATGTTAATATTATGTAAATATTAATTTTCTTTCAAACTGCCAATTAAAGAATTGGTCACTTGAAAGTACCCTACGGCGCTCTCTCTCCACTCTGTAATGAATAAAAGCGTCCTACCCTTTTAAATGATGAAATAATATTTTTAATATTGCAGCCCCCCAGTTAACGACATTAGCACTATAAGAATCTACAAAAAATTAGAATGTCGTAGCTCTGATGGTTTAGGAGGAGATAGCGGTAACTCAATCGTGGTTCAACCATCTTTACTGTTGTCAATAAAAAATATGGCATAAATTCTCAAAATTTTCCTCTAAAGAGATCCTGTAAAAATTTGACTTGTGCACTTCTGTGTATAAGGAAGTACATGTGTATTTAAAATGGGCAATTTAGCTAGCCGCAGAAATATCAAAACCAACACCAATACATACCATGATATTTTCTTATACACAGGATTTTCTATAAAAAGTTTTACTGGACTTCTCTGTAGACAAATTGTGCAATTATTTAACAGCTAATTGCCATACAATCTTATAGATAAAACTAATTTAG
The DNA here is from genome assembly GCA_020352615.2 of Yoshiicerus persimilis. Classification (NCBI taxonomy): domain Eukaryota; kingdom Metazoa; phylum Arthropoda; class Collembola; order Entomobryomorpha; family Tomoceridae; genus Yoshiicerus; species Yoshiicerus persimilis. The sequence goes on along the minus strand of JABJWA020000342.1, from coordinate 320 downwards.
CCAAATTATAGTTATAGATATCCAACTGACATGTAGTACAGACAATATTCTGTTCACATCTCATTTTCAACAAACTGAATATTTTTGTTCAACTACCGTATTTTTTTAGTTTGCGGATTCACAATCCGGATTACTTCTATAAGGATTCCAAATCCGGATTAGTTCTATCCGGATCCGGATTACTTCTACCCGGTTTGCGGATTACTTCTATCCGGTTTGCGGATTACTTCTATACGGTTTACGGATTACTTCTATCCGGTTTGCGGATTAGTTCTATCCGGATCCGGATTACTTCTATCCGGCTTGCGGATTACTTCTAT
>JABJWA020000341.1:0-17221 GCA_020352615.2 Yoshiicerus persimilis | reverse complement strand
AGTTGTAGAGTGACCTCTAGAGTACCAATATCAACAATAAAAAAGTGGGCCTTTTTATACCTTCTGAAAAAAGTTGATTTGAAAGTCATACAAAATTTTTGTATGAAACTGAAAATGTCATAAAAAAGTTTCCCTCCGGAATCGGGATAATGTGAGATAGCAGAGTTGTAGAGTGACCTCTAGAGTACCAATATCAACATAAAAAAGTGGGCCTTTTTATACCTTTTGAAAAAAGTTGATTTCAAAATTTAGATTTTTGGAGATATTGCAAGTGTCATAAAAAAGTTTCCCTAAGTGGTAGGAAAAATGTGAGATAGCAGAGTTGTAGAGTGACCTCTAGAGTACCAATATCAACAATAAAAAAAGTGGGCCTTTTTATACCTTCTGAAAAAAGTTGATTTGAAAGTCATACAAAATTTTTGTATGAAACTGAAAATGTCATAAAAAAGTTTCCCTCCGGAATCGGGATAATGTGAGATAACAGAGTTGTAGAGTGACCTCTAGAGTACCAATATCAACAATAAAAAAAGTGGGCCTTTTTATACCTTTTGAAAAAAGTTGATTTGAAAAATTTGGATTTTTGGAGATATTGCAAGTGTCATAAAAAAGTTTCCCTAAGTGGTAGGAAAAATGTGAGATAGCAGAGTTGTAGAGTGACCTCTAGAGTACCAATATCAACAATAAAAAAAGTGGGCCTTTTTATACCTTCTGAAAAAAGTTGATTTGAAAGTCATACAAAATTTTTGTATGAAACTGAAAATGTCATAAAAAAGTTTCCCTCCGGAATCGGGATAATGTGAGATAACAGAGTTGTAGAGTGACCTCTAGAGTACCAATATCAACAATAAAAAAAGTGGGCCATTTTATACCTTTTGAAAAAAGTTGATTTGAAAAATTTGGATTTTTGGAGATATTGCAAGTGTCATAAAAAAGTTTCCCTAAGTGGTAGGAAAAATGTGAGATAGCAGAGTTGTAGAGTGACCTCTAGAGTACCAATATCAACAATAAAAAAGTGGGCCTTTTTATACCTTCTGAAAAAAGTTGATTTGAAAGTCATACAAAATTTTTGTATGAAACTGAAAATGTCATAAAAAAGTTTCCCTCCGGAATCGGGATAATGTGAGATAACAGAGTTGTAGAGTGACCTCTAGAGTACCAATATCAACAATAAAAAAAGTGGGCCTTTTTATACCTTCTGAAAAAAGTTGATTTGAAAGTCATACAAAATTTTTGTATGAAACTGAAAATGTCATAAAAAAGTTTCTCTCCGGAATCGGGATAATGTGAGATAACAGAGTTGTAGAGTGACCTCTAGAGTACCAATGTCAACAATAAAAAAAGTGGGCCTTTTTATACCTTCTGAAAAAAGTTGATTTGAAAAATTTGGATTTTTGGAGATATTGCAAGTGTCATAAAAACGTTTCCCTAAGTGGTAGGAAAAATGTGAGATAGCAGAGTTGTAGAGTGACCTCTAGAGTACCAATATCAACAATAAAAAAGTGGGCCTTTTTATACCTTCTGAAAAAAGTTGATTTGAAAGTCATACAAAATTTTTGTATGAAACTGAAAATGTCATAAAAAAGTTTCCCTCCGGAATCGGGATAATGTGAGATAGCAGAGTTATAGAGTGACCTCTAGAGTACCAATATCAACATAAAAAAAGTGGGCCTTTTTATACCTTTTGAAAAAGTTGAATTGAAAAATTTGGATTTTTGGAGATATTGCAAGTGTCATAAAAAAGTTTCCCTAAGTGGTAGGAAAAATGTGAGATAGCAGAGTTGTAGAGTGACCTCTAGAGTACCAATATCAACAATAAAAAAAGTGGGCCTTTTTATACCTTTTGAAAAAAGTTGATTTGAAAAATTTAGATTTTTGGAGATATTGCAAGTGTCATAAAAAAGTTTCCCTAAGTGGTAGGAAAAATGTGAGATAGCAGAGTTGTAGAGTGACCTCTAGAGTACCAATATCAACAATAAAAAAAGTGGGCCTTTTTATACCTTCTGAAAAAAGTTGATTTGAAAGTCATACAAAATTTTTGTGTGAAACTGAAAATGTCATAAAAAAGTTTCCCTCCGGAATCGGGATAATGTGAGATAACAGAGTTGTAGAGTGACCTCTAGAGTACCAATATCAACAATAAAAAAAGTGGGCCTTTTTATACCTTTTGAAAAAAGTTGATTTCAAAATTTAGATTTTTGGAGATATTGCAAGTGTCATAAAAAAGTTTCCCTAAGTGGTAGGAAAAATGTGAGATAGCAGAGTTGTAGAGTGACCTCTAGAGTACCAATATCAACAATAAAAAAGTGGGCCTTTTTATACCTTCTGAAAAAAGTTGATTTGAAAGTCATACAAAATTTTTGTATGAAACTGAAAATGTCATAAAAAAGTTTCCCTCCGGAATCGGGATAATGTGAGATAGCAGAGTTATAGAGTGACCTCTAGAGTACCAATATTAACATAAAAAAAGTGGGCCTTTTTATACCTTTTGAAAAAGTTGAATTGAAAAATTTGGATTTTTGGAGATATTGCAAGTGTCATAAAAAAGTTTCCCTAAGTGGTAGGAAAAATGTGAGATAACAGAGTTGTAGAGTGACCTCTAGAGTACCAATATCAACAATAAAAAAGTGGGCCTTTTTATACCTTTTGAAAAAAGTTGATTTGAAAAATTTGGATTTTTGGAGATATTGCAAGTGTCATAAAAAAGTTTCCCTAAGTGGTAGGAAAAATGTGAGATAGCAGAGTTGTAGAGTGACCTCTAGAGTACCAATATCAACAATAAAAAAGTGGGCCTTTTTATACCTTCTGAAAAAAGTTGATTTGAAAGTCATACAAAATTTTTGTATGAAACTGAAAATGTCATAAAAAAGTTTCCCTCCGGAATCGGGATAATGTGAGATAACAGAGTTGTAGAGTGACCTCTAGAGTACCAATATCAACAATAAAGTTGATTTGAAAAATTTGGATTTTTGGAGATATTGCAAGTGTCATAAAAAAGTTTCCCTAAGTGGTAGGAAAATGTGAGATAGCAGAGTTGTAGAGTGACCTCTAGAGTACCAATATCAACAATAAAAAAAGTGGGCCTTTTTATACCTTCTGAAAAAAGTTGATTTGAAAGTCATACAAAATTTTTGTATGAAACTGAAAATGTCATAAAAAAGTTTCTCTCCGGAATCGGGATAATGTGAGATAACAGAGTTGTAGAGTGACCTCTAGAGTACCAATATCAACAATAAAAAAAGTGGGCCTTTTTATACCTTTTGAAAAAAGTTGATTTGAAAAATTTGGATTTTTGGAGATATTGCAAGTGTCATAAAAAAGTTTCCCTAAGTGGTAGGAAAAATGTGAGATAGCAGAGTTGTAGAGTGACCTCTAGAGTACCAATATCAACAATAAAAAAAGTGGGCCTTTTTATACCTTCTGAAAAAAGTTGATTTGAAAGTCATACAAAATTTTTGTATGAAACTGAAAATGTCATAAAAAAGTTTCCCTCCGGAATCGGGATAATGTGAGATAACAGAGTTGTAGAGTGACCTCTAGAGTACCAATATCAACAATAAAAAAAGTGGGCCATTTTATACCTTTTGAAAAAAGTTGATTTGAAAAATTTGGATTTTTAGAGATATTGCAAGTGTCATAAAAAAGTTTCCCTAAGTGGTAGGAAAAATGTGAGATAGCAGAGTTGTAGAGTGACCTCTAGAGTACCAATATCAACAATAAAAAAAGTGGGCCTTTTTATACCTTCTGAAAAAAGTTGATTTGAAAGTCATACAAAATTTTTGTATGAAACTGAAAATGTCATAAAAAAGTTTCTCTCCGGAATCGGGATAATGTGAGATAACAGAGTTTTAGAGTGACCTCTAGAGTACCAATATCAACAATAAAAAAAGTGGGCCTTTTTATACCTTCTGAAAAAAGTTGATTTGAAAGTCATACAAAATTTTTGTATGAAACTGAAAATGTCATAAAAAAGTTTCTCTCCGGAATCGGGATAATGTGAGATAACAAAGTTGTAGAGTGACCTCTAGAGTACCAATGTCAACAATAAAAAAAGTGGGCCTTTTTATACCTTCTGAAAAAAGTTGATTTGAAAAATTTGGATTTTTGGAGATATTGCAAGTGTCATAAAAACGTTTCCCTAAGTGGTAGGAAAAATGTGAGATAGCAGAGTTGTAGAGTGACCTCTAGAGTACCAATATCAACAATAAAAAAAGTGGGCCTTTTTATACCTTCTGAAAAAAGTTGATTTGAAAGTCATACAAAATTTTTGTGTGAAACTGAAAATGTCATAAAAAAGTTTCCCTCCGGAATCGGGATAATGTGAGATAACAGAGTTGTAGAGTGACCTCTAGAGTACCAATATCAACAATAAAAAAAGTGGGCCTTTTTATACCTTTTGAAAAAAGTTGATTTGAAAAATTTGGATTTTTGGAGATATTTCAAGTGTCATAAAAAAGTTTCCCTAAGTGGTAGGAAAAATGTGAGATAGCAGAGTTGTAGAGTGACCTCTAGAGTACCAATATCAACAATAAAAAAAGTGGGCCTTTTTATACCTTCTGAAAAAAGTTGATTTGAAAGTCATACAAAATTTTTGTGTGAAACTGAAAATGTCATAAAAAAGTTTCCCTCCGGAATCGGGATAATGTGAGATAACAGAGTTGTAGAGTGACCTCTAGAGTACCAATATCAACAATAAAAAAAGTGGGCCTTTTTATACCTTCTGAAAAAAGTTGATTTGAAAGTCATACAAAATTTTTGTATGAAACTGAAAATGTCATAAAAAAGTTTCCCTCCGGAATCGGGATAATGTGAGATAACAGAGTTGTAGAGTAACCTCTAGAGTACCAATATCAACAATAAAAAAAATGGGCCTTTTTATACCTTTTGAAAAAGTTGAATTGAAAAATTTGGATTTTTGGAGATATTGCAAGTGTCATAAAAAAGTTTCCCTAAGTGGTAGGAAAAATGTGAGATAACAGAGTTTTAGAGTGACCTCTAGAGTACCAATATCAACAATAAAAAAAGTGGGCCTTTTTATACCTTTTGAAAAAGTTGATTTAAAAAATTTGGATTTTTGGAGATATATCAAGTGTCATAAAAAAGTTTCCCTAAGTGGTAGGAAAAGTGTGAGATAGCAGAGTTGTAGAGTGACCTCTAGAGTACCAATATCAACAATAAAAAAAGTGGGCCTTTTTATACCTTCTGAAAAAAGTTGATTTGAAAGTCATACAAAATTTTTGTATGAAACTGAAAATGTCATAAAAAAGTTTCCCTCCGGAATCGGGATAATGTGAGATAACAGAGTTGTAGAGTGACCTCTAGAGTACCAATATCAACAATAAAAAAAGTGGGCCTTTTTATACCTTTTGAAAAAGTTGATTTGAAAAATTTGGATTTTTGGAGATATTGCAAGTGTCATAAAAAAGTTTCCCTAAGTGGTAGGAAAAATGTTAGATAGCAGGGTTGTAGAGTGACCTCTAGAGTACCAATATCAACAATAAAAAAAGTGAGCCTTTTTATACCTTCTGAAAAAAGTTGATTTGAAAGTCATACAAAATTTTTGTGTGAAACTGAAAATGTCATAAAAAAGTTTCCCTCCGGAATCGGGATAATGTGAGATAACAGAGTTGTAGAGTGACCTCTAGAGTACCAATATCAACAATAAAAAAAGTGGGCCTTTTTATACCTTTTGAAAAAAGTTGATTTGAAAAATTTGGATTTTTGGAGATATTTCAAGTGTCATAAAAAAGTTTCCCTAAGTGGTAGGAAAAATGTGAGATAGCAGAGTTGTAGAGTGACCTCTAGAGTACCAATATCAACAATAAAAAAAGTGGGCCTTTTTATACCTTCTGAAAAAAGTTGATTTGAAAGTCATACAAAATTTTTGTGTGAAACTGAAAATGTCATAAAAAAGTTTCCCTCCGGAATCGGGATAATGTGAGATAACAGAGTTGTAGAGTGACCTCTAGAGTACCAATATCAACAATAAAAAAAGTGGGCCTTTTTATACCTTCTGAAAAAAGTTGATTTGAAAGTCATACAAAATTTTTGTATGAAACTGAAAATGTCATAAAAAAGTTTCCCTCCGGAATCGGGATAATGTGAGATAACAGAGTTGTAGAGTAACCTCTAGAGTACCAATATCAACAATAAAAAAAATGGGCCTTTTTATACCTTTTGAAAAAGTTGAATTGAAAAATTTGGATTTTTGGAGATATTGCAAGTGTCATAAAAAAGTTTCCCTAAGTGGTAGGAAAAATGTGAGATAACAGAGTTTTAGAGTGACCTCTAGAGTACCAATATCAACAATAAAAAAAGTGGGCCTTTTTATACCTTTTGAAAAAGTTGATTTAAAAAATTTGGATTTTTGGAGATATATCAAGTGTCATAAAAAAGTTTCCCTAAGTGGTAGGAAAAGTGTGAGATAGCAGAGTTGTAGAGTGACCTCTAAAGTACCAATATCAACAATAAAAAAGTGGGCCTTTTTATACCTTCTGAAAAAAGTTGATTTGAAAGTCATACAAAATTTTTGTATGAAACTGAAAATGTCATAAAAAAGTTTCCCTCCGGAATCGGGATAATGTGAGATAACAGAGTTGTAGAGTAACCTCTAGAGTACCAATATCAACAATAAAAAAAATGGGCCTTTTTATACCTTTTGAAAAAGTTGAATTGAAAAATTTGGATTTTTGGAGATATTGCAAGTGTCATAAAAAAGTTTCCCTAAGTGGTAGGAAAAATGTTAGATAGCAGGGTTGTAGAGTGACCTCTAGAGTACCAATATCAACAATAAAAAAAGTGGGCCTTTTTATACCTTTTGAAAAAAGTTGATTTGAAAAATTTGGATTTTTGGAGATATTGCAAGTGTCATAAAAAAGTCTCCCTAAGTGGTAGGAAAAATGTGAGATAGCAGAGTTGTAGAGTGACCTCTAGAGTACCAATATCAACAATAAAAAAAGTGGGCCTTTTTATACCTTTTGAAAAAAGTTGATTTGAAAAATTTGGATTTTTGGAGATATTGCAAGTGTCATAAAAAAGTTTCCCTAAGTGGTAGGAAAAATGTGAGATAGCAGAGTTGTAGAGTGACCTCTGGAGTACCAATATCAACAATAAAAAAGTGGGCCTTTTTATACCTTCTGAAAAAAGTTGATTTGAAAGTCATACAAAATTTTTGTATGAAACTGAAAATGTAATAAAAAAGTTTCCCTCCGGAATCGGGATAATGTGAGATAACAGAGTTGTAGAGTGACCTCTAGAGTACCAATATCAACAATAAAAAAAGTGGGCCTTTTTATACCTTTTGAAAAAAGTTGATTTGAAAAATTTGGATTTTTGGAGATATTGCAAGTGTCATAAAAAAGTTTCCCTAAGTGGTAGGAAAAATGTGAGATAGCAGAGTTGTAGAGTGACCTCTAGAGTACCAATATCAACAATAAAAAAGTGGGCCTTTTTATACCTTCTGAAAAAAGTTGATTTGAAAGTCATACAAAATTTTTGTATGAAACTGAAAATGTCATAAAAAAGTTTCCCTCCGGAATCGGGATAATGTGAGATAGCAGAGTTATAGAGTGACCTCTAGAGTACCAATATTAACATAAAAAAAGTGGGCCTTTTTATACCTTTTGAAAAAGTTGAATTGAAAAATTTGGATTTTTGGAGATATTGCAAGTGTCATAAAAAAGTTTCCCTAAGTGGTAGGAAAAATGTTAGATAGCAGGGTTGTAGAGTGACCTCTAGAGTACCAATATCAACAATAAAAAAAGTGGGCCTTTTTATACCTTCTGAAAAAAGTTGATTTGAAAAATTTGGATTTTTGGAGATATTGCAAGTGTCATAAAAACGTTTCCCTAAGTGGTAGGAAAAATGTGAGATAGCAGAGTTGTAGAGTGACCTCTAGAGTACCAATATCAACAATAAAAAAAGTGGGCCTTTTTATACCTTTTGAAAAAAGTTGATTTGAAAAATTTGGATTTTTGGAGATATTGCAAGTGTCATAAAAAAGTTTCCCTAAGTGGTAGGAAAAATGTGAGATAGCAGAGTTGTAGAGTGACCTCTGGAGTACCAATATCAACAATAAAAAAGTGGGCCTTTTTATACCTTCTGAAAAAAGTTGATTTGAAAGTCATACAAAATTTTTGTATGAAACTGAAAATGTAATAAAAAAGTTTCCCTCCGGAATCGGGATAATGTGAGATAGCAGAGTTGTAGAGTGACCTCTAGAGTACCAATATCAACAATAAAAAAAGTGGGCCTTTTTATACCTTCTGAAAAAAGTTGATTTCAAAATTTAGATTTTTGGAGATATTGCAAGTGTCATAAAAAAGTTTCCCTAAGTGGTAGGAAAAATGTGAGATAGCAGAGTTGTAGAGTGACCTCTAGAGTACCAATATCAACAATAAAAAAAGTGGGCCTTTTTATACCTTTTGAAAAAGTTGATTTAAAAAATTTGGATTTTTGGAGATATATCAAGTGTCATAAAAAAGTTTCCCTAAGTGGTAGGAAAAGTGTGAGATAGCAGAGTTGTAGAGTGACCTCTAGAGTACCAATATCAACAATAAAAAAAGTGGGCCTTTTTATACCTTCTGAAAAAAGTTGATTTGAAAGTCATACAAAATTTTTGTATGAAACTGAAAATGTCATAAAAAAGTTTCCCTCCGGAATCGGGATAATGTGAGATAACAGAGTTGTAGAGTGACCTCTAGAGTACCAATATCAACAATAAAAAAAATGGGCCTTTTTATACCTTTTGAAAAAGTTGAATTGAAAAATTTGGATTTTTGGAGATATTGCAAGTGTCATAAAAAAGTTTCCCTAAGTGGTAGGAAAAATGTTAGATAGCAGGGTTGTAGAGTGACCTCTAGAGTACCAATATCAACAATAAAAAAAGTGGGCCTTTTTATACCTTTTGAAAAAAGTTGATTTGAAAAATTTGGATTTTTGGAGATATTGCAAGTGTCATAAAAAAGTCTCCCTAAGTGGTAGGAAAAATGTGAGATAGCAGAGTTGTAGAGTGACCTCTAGAGTACCAATATCAACAATAAAAAAAGTGGGCCTTTTTATACCTTTTGAAAAAAGTTGATTTGAAAAATTTTAATTTTTGGAGATATTGCAAGTGTCATAAAAAAGTTTCTCTAAGTGGTAGGAAAAATGTGAGATAGCAGAGTTGTAGAGTGACCTCTGGAGTACCAATATCAACAATAAAAAAGTGGGCCTTTTTATACCTTCTGAAAAAAGTTGATTTGAAAGTCATACAAAATTTTTGTATGAAACTGAAAATGTAATAAAAAAGTTTCCCTCCGGAATCGGGATAATGTGAGATAGCAGAGTTGTAGAGTGACCTCTAGAGTACCAATATCAACAATAAAAAAAGTGGGCCTTTTTATACCTTCTGAAAAAAGTTGATTTGAAAGTCATACAAAATTTTTGTATGAAACTGAAAATGTCATAAAAAAGTTTCTCTCCGGAATCGGGATAATGGGAGATAACAGAGTTGTAGAGTGACCTCTAGAGTACCAATATCAACAATAAAAAAAGTGGGCCTTTTTATACCTTTTGAAAAAGTTGATTTAAAAAATTTGGATTTTTGGAGATATTGCAAGTGTCATAAAAAAGTTTCCCTAAGTGGTAGGAAAAATGTGAGATAGCAGAGTTGTAGAGTGACCTCTAGAGTACCAATATCAACAATAAAAAAAGTGGGCCTTTTTATACCTTCTGAAAAAAGTTGATTTGAAAGTCATACAAAACTTTTGTATGAAACTGAAAATGTCATAAAAAAGTTTCCCTCCGGAATCAAGATAATGTGAGATAACAGAGTTGTAGAGTAACCTCTAGAGTACCAATATCAACAATAAAAAAATGGGCCTTTTTATACCTTTTGAAAAAGTTGAATTGAAAAATTTGGATTTTTGGAGATATTGCAAGTGTCATAAAAAAGTTTCCCTAAGTGGTAGGAAAAGTGTGAGATAGCAGAGTTGTAGAGTGACCTCTAGAGTACCAATATCAACAATAAAAAAGTGGGCCTTTTTATACCTTCTGAAAAAAGTTGATTTGAAAGTCATACAAAATTTTTGTATGAAACTGAAAATGTCATAAAAAAGTTTCCCTCCGGAATCGGGATAATGTGAGATAACAGAGTTGTAGAGTGACCTCTAGAGTACCAATGTCAACAATAAAAAAAGTGGGCCTTTTTATACCTTTTGAAAAAGTTGATTTGAAAAATTTGGATTTTTGGAGATATTGCAAGTGTCATAAAAAAGTTTCCCTAAGTGGTAGGAAAAGTGTGAGATAGCAGAGTTGTAGAGTGACCTCTAGAGTACCAATATCAACAATAAAAAAAGTGGGCCTTTTTATACCTTTTGAAAAATATTGATTTGAAAAATTTGGATTTTTGGAGATATTGCAAGTGTCATAAAAAAGTTTCCCTAAGTGGTAGGAAAAATGTGAGATAGCAGAGTTGTAGAGTGACCTCTAGAGTACCAATATCAACAATAAAAAAAGTGGGCCTTTTTATACCTTCTGAAAAAAGTTGATTTGAAAAATTTGGATTTTTGATACAATTTGGATTTTAGAAAAAATTTGGATTTTTGAAAATATTTGGATTTTTGAAAAAAATTGGATTTTCGGATACATTGCAAGTGTCTCTATCTAGTATCTACCTGTGTAGTGTAAATTTGTAAGGACTATCTTTTTTTAAATCTAGCAAGAGTAATTGTTTGCATAGGACACTAGGATATCGGTGATTGTTTGAATTACTATCAGAAGCCATGTAACCAAAGACATATCTCTTTTCCAAAAATCATAGCGAAATTGCTATGAGGCTGCTAACTGACGTAATAATGGTGAATATTTTTGACTTCGGTAGTTTACCACAGCAACATTAGTTATATTTCAAAATTACAACAACTCAGAATTTGGTGCCTGGTGCACGTGCATCAGCAATAAATTAGCAACTTAAAAATAAGTATGGAATTCTTTGCTGTAATGCATGCTGATATATTTTCGTTTATAAAAATGTTTTTCATGTCTACAAGTCGGCAGATATTTCCTGATGTTTATAATACATATTGCAAGTATTAATCAATTTTATGTATTGTCTTCTCATTCTTTTATTTTTACACTTTACTTCTGGCTTCAGTAAAAGTAGTTGCAAAGAGGATATACGATAAAAAGCAACTCAGGGTAAGATTACGTTTGGGTAAGAGCAAGTCAGGTTAAGAGCATCTCAGTCAAGAGCATCTCAGGCAAGACCAAGTAGGGATAAGAGCAAATGAGGACCGATAGCAAGCGAGTTCAAGAGCAAAACATAGGTAATCATACATTTGCATATTTATAGTGTTGTATTGGTCATATGTTAAACTTCTTAGCAATGTTTCGTATAATTGTGTATTCCACAAATTATTGCAGCAGTTTTAGCCCGACCAAGGGCTTATAGAACGGGTTTGTCTGTGTGTGTGTCTGTGTGTGTGTGTGTGTGTTAAGACTCTCATTTTCGTAAATGTAAATGGAAAATATGTGTACTCCGGATTTGAACGAATTGGGCCAAGTCACAGGCTAAGTTCGTTGGTCATGAAAATCCTGTGATTGGTTTTCTCAAAATTCCCAATTTTTCATAAGGCCGACGAGATAGTCAATTCAATTTTTAGTCAAAATATTAATTTCATTGCTTCTAATAATAAAGGAATTTGAGATACCCATAAGTAAATTTCCATAAGGTCCAACCTTTTCGTGAATTTTATACCGTTTCTGTTTTACAAGTAATAGAAATAAATAAATTATGCAAAAATTTGCTTTGAAAAAAGGAAGAAATTTGAAATTAGAAATGGCTTCTTTTGCTTTGTTAGCGGGATAGCATTAAATTTGTTTGCCCGCTTCTCCAATTGTGGAAATTTGCTTCTCAAGATTACGAAATTTGCTTCTCAAAATTAGGAAATTTGCTTCTCAAAATTAGGAAATTTGCTTCTCAAAATTAGGAAATTTGCTTCTCAAAATTAGGAAATTTGCTTCTCAAAATTTGGAAATTTGCTTCTCAAAATTAGGAAATTTGCTTCTCAAAATTAGGAAATTTGCTTCTCAAAATTAGGAAATTTCCTTCTCAAAATTAGGAAATTTCCTTCTCAAAATTAGGAAATTTGCTTCTCAAAATTAGGAAATTTGCTTCTCAAAATTTGGAAATTTGCTTCTCAAAATTTGTAAATTTGCTTCTCAAAATTTGTAAATTTGCTTCTCAAAATTTGGAAATTTGCTTATCAAAATTTGTAAATTTGCTTCTCAAAAATGGGAATTAAGAATTCAATCACTTCAAAATTTAGTTTGCTTCGCATTTCAATGTGGCTTTACAAAATTTGAAACCAATTCTGAAGGTAATACCTTTGACATCTTCCAACGTATAACAAGTCCGCCAACGGGTTACATAACGCAGGGCAATCAATCGCATTGGCACGACCGCAGGTCGTGCTAATGAGGTGGATGCCCGGAGTCACCAACGGCTACCCAGTCCGAGAACGAGCGCAAACGGAGGTCAAGCAAGTCTCATTAGACCGACCGAAGGTCGGGCTAATGATACTGCTTGGCCGGAGTTTTTAAGACCGGAAAAGGAAAAAAATGTGTTCTCAAACAATTTTATGTGTGCCTTAAAATTTTCATAACAATAAATAAAAATACATGTTTTCAGAAAACAAACTTTTTATGGCCCCGTGTGGGGAGAAACGAGATTTCAAGGTCATCAAAGTTGCAATCTTGCAACATTCATTGAAGGCAAACCACATGTCCAAAAAATATGATCTTTTTAGCCCGACCAAGGGCTTATAGAACGGGTTTGTCTGTGTGTGTGTCTGTGTGTGTGTGCGGACTCTCACTTTCATAAATCTTAATCAAAAATTTTTTACTCCGGATTTGAACGAATTGGCCCAAATCACAGGCTAAGTTCGTTGGCCAGGAAAATCGTACAAAAGGTTTTCTCGCAATTAGCTATTTGTCATAAGGCCGAGGAGATAGTCAATTCAACTTTTAGTCAAAATATTAATTTCACCGCTTTTAATAATAAAGTAATTTGACACACTCATAAATAAATTTCCATATGGTCCAACCTTTCTGTGAAATTTATATCGTTTCTGTTTTACAAGTAATAAAAATCAATAAAGTATGCTAAAATTTGCTTTCAAAAAGGAGAACATTTCAATTTAAAAATTGCTTCCATTGCTTTGTTAGCGGGATAGCATTCAAAATTTTAATCCGCTTTCCAAAATTTGAAAGTTTGCTTCATACATCAAAATTTGAACACTAAATTTGCAAATTTGCTTCTCAAAATATGGAAACTTGCTTATCAAAATTTGGAAATTTGCTTCTCAAAATTTGGAAATTTGCTTCTCAAAATTTGGAAATTTGCTTCTCAAAACTTGGAAACTTGTTTCTCAAAATTTGGAAATTTGCTTCTCATAATTTCAATACTTGCTTCTCATAATTTCAATATATGCTTCTCATAATATTTTCTTATTGGTCCATTGTTGTTCTACTCTAATAATAAATAGTTTTGTAATAAATGTCAAATTTCTATAGTAGACTATATTGAAATCCTCTAATGCTATTTCCACTACAGGGTGCCAAGTCCGCCAACGGGTTATATAACGGAGGGCAATCAATCATATTGGCACGACCGCAGGTCGTGCTAATGTGGTTGCCGCCCGGAGTCACCAACGGCTACCCAGTCCGAGAACGGGCGCGAACGGAGGGCAAGCAGTCTCATTAGACCGACCGAAGGTCGGGCTCAAGGTATATTGAAACTATGGCAACTTGGAGCTATACAAGGTATGGAAATAGTTATTTAGAAATTGACTCAGAACCACTTATGGGGATTATAACATTATGGTAAACAATTGAGTCCCTGTACTTCTTTGTATTTTAAACTCTATGGCATCGGATGCATAATGCTCTATAATCCCCATAAGTGGTTCTGAGTCAATTTTGTAAATGACTATTTCCATACCTTGTATAGCTCCAAGTTGCCATAGTTTCAACGTACCTTGGTCGGGCTAATGATACTGCTTGGCCGGAGTTTTTATGTAATGCATTAGGTTTTGTACAACATCATGACACAAAGTGTTGAAATCGTTGCATCTACATGTTTTCATTCAAATTACATTTACTGACTTTATGAAACCCAAAATAACCCATGTTACATATACCTATAATTGTTTCATAAAAAGAAATGGCATGACCTTTTGTGCTATAAAAAATAAGTTTAACTTCGATTGTTTTGCAGTACAAGTTTAATTTCTGTCGGCAAATTCTTTCGAGAATATTTGCAAAACGTGCATAAACTAATTCCATTTCACATGACCGTGAATGTTTCAACATTAGTAAACAATTCTGGCCGGCTTCCGCTCTTTCATTTTCATGTTAGAAATACATTAAGTTGACGTAATCAAGTGCAGATAATTTTATTATTGTCTGTGTTAGTTTGAAATGTTACTTAGTTGAAAAAGCAACAAATCATCCTACTTCAACAAGATAACTCAACATGCTGTTTTGCAGGTGGTATTGAATTACTTTGGTATTATATTTGGTTTTCATTTACATTGTTCTGGTTAAGTTTAGTTGTGAACACTATCTTGTTTTGTTTGTTTCGCTCTATAAGAAGCTTTAATTACACATATTGTTCGATTTAGTTATTTCCACGCCTACTTTTTTGGATTGCTGACTTTATTATGTGCTGAATGCACATAATTAAATAATTATTTTTGCGTTTTAGTAATTTATGTTGTTCATGTAACTAGCCCCCTGTACTGCAAGAATTGGAAGTAGTACAGCAATACTTTAGCCAGCACAAGGTTACATTGCAATCTCTAGCAATCTGCAATCTCTCTCTCTCTAGTTTGCTCAAAATCAGTTAAAGGTATGTTGGTCAAATAATTCTTTGAAAAGCCAAAGTACAGAGATGTGCCCCATTTTGGAGGACTCCGATTTTTGCCGGCCGACCTTTTCTGAAGTACTATTTTTAGACTTATAATTAATCGTTCGTCTTAACATTTGACATTTTCGTCTTTTTCCGTTGAATATTTCGTCATTTGAATTTTTCGACAGACCATTTAACGGGTCTTCTTACCATTTAATGTGTCGTCATGCATTTACATGGTATTTACATTTATATACATTATTTTTAGTGTTTTAGTTGGCATAGATGTTCAGTAAAGTAAACCTTTTGTGGCCAGCTTAGATCTCCCCCGTTTCCGCTTCTCGCCAATTGGAATCTTCCTCACTGACTGAGTGAAATATGTAAGTTTCTTCATCGACGCAATTCCAATTATATGTTTGCATATTGAATTCTTTTGGTAAGTTGGACAAGAGCAAACGGTAATGCATATGCATAATGGAAATTGGTAAATGTAAATAGAATACCTAACGGTAGTCGACTGCGTAACGTGAATTCATCCTTCATGATCCTATTAATGGATTCCAGTCCGTTGTTCGTTGACGGGTGTCCTCATATAATAGAGATGGAGCCACACTCTGTTGTATATATATAACTCGCAAGGTGCATCTTCCAACGTGAAGATTTTTAAGCCAATCGTATGGTACCAGGGTGACCACTGAGCTTTTGACGTAGTCTCCAATGATGGAAGAGCGCGCGACTTTCATACATCAATGTAGTAAACATGATGCATTGAGAGTCACTACTCTATGCTTGTCTCAAGCTCATGCAGCATTGTCCCTTGTCTCACGACACAGAGTGACATATATATCCTTTGTATATAGATAGTATATAGATATCCTTTGTAGCTCATTCTCGCTATCCTCCCCACTCGCAGTTCCACCTCCAAGAATATGCAAGACCTTATGCCCTTAATAGTTCTATATAGCGAAGCGAGTCACGTAGCATGTACACGTACCGTGTACATGCACACGGAGCTACAATACACCCTACAATGTTGAGTTGTAATAAACTTCATAAATTACGTGGAAGACGACACATTAAATGGTAAGAAGACCCGTTAAATGGTCTGTCGAAAAATTCAAATGACGAAATATTCAACGGAAAAAGACGAAAATGTCAAATGTTAAGACGAACGATTAAATACCACCCCTATTTTTATCACTGCAGTTATGCTGCCCTTTTCTGGAATTTCCTGAAATCTGGTATTTAGGTCTTAAATAAAAAATAAAAAATTTCATTTAATATTATGTATGGATTCCATTATTAGGCGTCTTTAATATTTTGGCTTGCAGTGAGTATACTACTTTAAATACCGAAAGTCATAACAACAGAGTGCAGTATTAAAACTTTTTGGGAATTAGCCCTTATTGCATTTAGCGTTTCAATTAGCATAACTGCAAACTCAGTTTTAATTAAGTCATTCCAGAACAATGTCAGAAACAGTTAAAAGGAGTCCTATTATTATTTCTAAATTACCTGACCACCTTTATGTAATTTTAAAGGAACGGCTGAAACTGGATGACATTTTTAGGTCTTTCGACCTAGATAACACTTTTTATTGCAGTCCCTATAACCAAATAATGAAGCTGTTTTCCCATGTATGTAATAGGCAAGCTGAAAACGGAAATTTGAAGACAATTTACTTCTTTTAATTTCATTGCTTTACTGCCTACTGTGTACCTAGGCTGTATTTTCCATACTTCTAAGTTTACATCAATTTTTTAAAATTTTATGTATGTATTTATTATTTGAACATAGGCTGTGCCGGTTCAAAACACGTCACAATTACAAATTACATCATCAGAATTCAATTATCAAATTTAAATTTAAAAGACATCACATTCTGCAAATAAATGAAAAAAATTATTGTTAATACATTACATATTTTCATTATCATACCTAGCACCACTATTTACCACATTACATTAGCTTAATGTCAACAAGTTATAATTCTTAGTCTTACAGCGTCTGCAGGTACATAATAATGGTTTCCAATTAAATCATATTTTCCAATAATATCGAACAATGATAATAAGTCAAAAGTAATTAAGGCTGTAACAGTCATATTAAGTTTCAATAGAACAAATTTATAGTGATATTATTATTGTGCATACTGTACATTACCTTGTAATGATAATCAGCGCGAGGAGCCCGAGTGAGTCAGAGTCAATTCCGAATATCTACTTTTCTGGTTACATATAATCTTTTAAAGCGAACATATTTTCATATCGTTAACATAATTCGCTAGGCAAAGGTAGTATTTCTAATATAACTTCTCCTTTGGAATACGTATAT
>JABJWA020000340.1:0-17339 GCA_020352615.2 Yoshiicerus persimilis | reverse complement strand
TATTATTATATAACATTTTTACTTTGCGTAGCGCAAATTTTTTAAATGTATTTATGTGCAGGCACGTATCCAGGTGGCTTGGGGCTAAAACCCCACCTAAATTCTTGAAAAAGAGGAAGTTTTTCATTGAAATGACAAAAAAATTTATTAGCGAATTAGCATTTTTTGGAAAATATTTTTTTTGAGCCTCCCAATGTGATTTTTCTGGATATGTGCCTGTTTATATGTAACGATGTAAATACGTCATATTTGGAATTGGACAATTCTTAAAGCATAATTCAACTGGAACTGGCAAAAATAACCCGAAAATCAAGATCGAGGTCATGGTAAGTATGTATGCAAAGATATTAATCGGATTAGTTGTGACGACTAGTGGACTTGTATATAATATTGGACATTATTTTATTTGCCGGATGTGTGCATGGTTACAGTTGTCGATGTTGCTGAAAGCCTGAAATCAACAGTACTTTACTCTGATCACTGCATTTTTAGAACAAGGTAAGTGTAATTGCAAATGCTTGGTATTAAGCAAAATTTTTAAGAGTTGCATCTTTATTAAGAATATAAAAAATTGTTATTTTATAATAATTATTATTGTCTAACATACGGTATAAAGAAAATAAACGCCATATTCTTCTAAAGAATCTGCCATTTTAAATTACTATTTCGATGTTCGAATTTTTTGTACTGTATGAATTTGTAGAATTTTTTTAATTTCTTGTATATCCAATTGAGAATGTTGCTGTTTTTGTTTTTGTAAGTTCCATCATACTTTGATTTAACAACAAATGGGAATTGATAAAAGTAAATACAATGGCATATTTTTTTAAATTAAATATTGTATTAATATTAATCCTATTGCAAGCACTATTTGATGGACATTTTTCGTTGTCAAAGCATTGCCTTTTTTCAATTCAAATTTCTATCCAAATTCTCCATGAAGAACTGGGTGAGAATTTCTTGTTATTTTGGGTATTGCCTTGTCCAATTGTTTTTGCGTCTGGGGCCTAGCAACGAGCAACATCTTCCAAGCCGAAGCCCAAATCAAATTAATCCGTGTAATGTTCATATTTTGGTCATTTACTATTTTGAAAATCTGTTTTCGCTATAATTATTGGGCAATTTCGCTTAATATTCTCAGTCAGTCCAAGAAAATGATAGGATAGGACGATTACGATTTTTGACGACTAAATTTCAAATGAAAATCACATGAAAAATGCACATCTTGACTTTCTTGACCCCCTTTGCGGTTGCTTTATGTCTCTAAGTGGCTGAAAGCATTTGTAAAATATACAATTTTATTGGTTCCTTTTATAAATTGTCGTCGCCCTAATTCTGAAAATTGGAGTCACATTCTCATCACTTTTCATTGTCCAGTCATTACTTCATTACACTAGTAGAGAGCAATTCACTACAAACGTCCCATGGGACAACTCGTGTATACATGTGTTATAACATTGGTATTCAAATTGCCGCTTCCTGACACGACGCTCAATTTCCTTATCTGTAAGTATATAATGACTGGACAAATAAAAGTGATGAAAATATGACTACAATTTTTAGGATTAGGGTGTTATAGGTTGGAAGGTAACTAAACAAGCTTTCCGTAGATATTTGAGTAGCTCTCTTGATTGAGCATACTTTATTCTTGGTTAATAATATTTATTTAGTTTTACGCATCTTGGATTGCGGATATCTTCGTTTAACCGGAATCGGATAATTTCGATACTTCTTTATCGTAAATTCTTCATTTATAAAATTAGTCTCTTCTCATTATGACTCTTTTCTTCTTACAAAGGGAAATATTTCATTGTCGCTTACGCAGACATGATTTTATATCTTGAGGGACTTTTTTGGGATTATTTGGGCTTAGTTGTGGAATTCACTTCACTTGCTAAAATGAGAACTCATGAAAATATTATTTTGACATTAAAGTTGAAATAATTGTTTGTACCTTTACGCAGGTTTAAAATTGTAACTTGGAGATTTTATTCTTTAAGTTCAAACGCATAGTAGTCAAAAAGTTTTAAACCAAAGAGAATATTATAAGAATAACATTTCAATTCTACTGGTAAAACGAGAGTGATATTTTGTAAAACTAAAATTATGTGTCTGAGAATTTCGGTTGTTTGTGGGAGGAAATTGAGATGTGGAGTTTCGTTACTTTCAGGCTCTGCTTTTCTTATACACGTGTGAGTCTAAGAATAGCATTGCTCTGTGTGTAAGTTGAAAGGATTCTTGTGAGATGAGGGTGCGCTAAGGGGAGAACCCTTAAGCATTGTGTGAATACAATTTCACTTTTCTTGCTCTTTCGCTGGTTGGCGGAAGACTCAAGGTAAAGTTCAACTCACCCTAATTAGGTAAGGAAACTCTGCATTCCAATTGACTTCCCTTCAAGTCCTTAGTTTGGACTTTGCTTTTTACTCTCTGTTATATTATGTAATATTTATTAATAGTGTATAATTATAAATATAAGCATGTAACATATCTCTAACCCAACAAGATTTCAGGTCCTCCTGAATATTCTTTTACATTGAAATTTTATTTAATATTTACTTAAAATTATTTCTTAAAATTATAAAGACATTTTTTTGAAATATTTTGTATTTTGTCTTGAAAGATAGTTCTAGAAGGATTTTCACTATTACATTAATGTATTTATATATTGTAAAAATATGAAGAATTTGGAAAAATGAAATGGGATGAAGTTTTATTTACTGGGGCTTACACACGCTGTAATTCAAATAGTTGTTCCTTTGGGTAAACTGAAACGTTGTTGACAGGAATTTTGATATCTGTGAGTGGAATATCTTCTTTTGGTGTTCTTAAAATTGGTGTTGAAGGTTTTACCATAAATTGGCGTTCAGAAATATTTTCGATATCATGATGTTGTTTGAGTTCCATATAAGTATGATCTTCTGGTTTTTTGAAGTATAGGGAAATTAGTGGAATTTTTGTCAGAAATGTAAAGTATTTACCAATATAATATCGATGGTTATGGAACAGTGTTACCAAAATGTAAATCACGCTAATGATTATTATGATTACAATAATTTTGGTTGTTGTGTCTCTGATAGGGTTTAGTGCTAAATCAGCTACTAGATTTCTGATTCTTAGTTGTTCTGATGTAAGATCGATTCCTTTTTGTTGGTCTTCCAATATTCTGTCAATTCTGCTTTGATGTCTCATTTGTTTCAATACACCTAGAAGAGTTTCTTGTTGGCTAATCTCTTCCATTGAATAAACGCCTGGTACAGGGAGGGATAATGAAGGTAAGTTTGTTAACTTGACACCTTCACTTGGTGATGGGAGTACTGGTAGTGTGGTTAGCAATGATCTATTTGCTAAATGGATGATATTTGTACCATCATCGAACATAAATATCGGTGAGGGGCATGGTACTATTGTAGGAGTATCTACAATTTCGTGACTGAGTCCTGAAATCCATCCAGTTTTCATATCATGTTGATATACGAATTGTACGGGCCATTCCAAAGTACAATTGGTTTGGGGTAATAACATGTATTCAAAAATCTCAGAACATTTGAATACATTTAACGCGTCACCACTGAGAACTGCACGATAACGACGATCTCGCATTAAAGCGCGAACCATTAAGCTGGGTTGACCACCTTCAGCTAGAGCACGGACAAGTTCTAACTCTAACTGATGTGATCTACACACTTCACGGTGAATTGTCTGTATACCGAATGTTAAATTTGAAGCTAATTGTTCATACAAAAATTCAAATTCGGCATTAATTTGGGAATCTGGTTTTATTTTTGGGGGACGAATTGATCTTTTGGATTTTTTCGGTGGAGTTATAATATTTTCCAATTCAGCAGTAGTAATTATGCTGTGATTTAATGTGTTTGGAATATCTTGTGTGTAAAGAACTCCTTGGTAACTGTGACCAATTTGAATATCACAAAAGATAGCTGTCGATAATCCACTGATAGCTAAGTTAAGTTCGGGACAAGACATTCTGTCTCCTGTTAGTAAGCATTTTGTAGAATGTCCTTTTTTCAATCTACAGATTTCTGCATCATGAGGTAACCAAACAAGTGATCCTTGATCCGTTGGACAATAACCTCTTGTAGCTTTACAATTTTCCGTAATTTTTGAAGTTGTTATGATGGTTTTATCTACATTATTTACAGAGACTTGTAGTTGAGCAACAAAATAATTTGTTACTGTCTTTTCAATAGTATGAGGCCAATCAAAGTCTACGTCATTTTTGATGTTAGTTCCATGGAAACCTTCCATTAGACGAACCATCATGTCACCTTTGGGGGATAGTAGAGTTTTAACCATCTTTCTACATTCGTTTTCAGTTACAGCTATTCGGGTTTCTTTTTCATCATCGGACCATGAACTAAAGAAGAACCAAGATTTTCTTTTATAATGTTCAATCTTGTAACACTCGTAGGCGTTCATAGTTAGATGAGTAATCGCTTGCCACCAGAATGTTATGTCTACAACTGTTGAAGGTTCTTTAATTGGAATGAGTGGACAATCGATTGGGGGTGGAATTTTCCATAGGACTCCAGTTGTCCAACCACGACAATAATAGAGGGGTACAGTTTTCTTATCGAGGGTATTGAACAAATCATGGATCGAAGGGTGTATGTCGAGATTAATGGGGGTTATAGAGTTTTGGGAATGCACTAGGGTTATCATACACATCACTAAAATTGAAAACATTTTGCTGACGTGTTTTATTTGTGTCTGTCTCACTATAATGTTGTGTTTAAAGTATGTAATGTTTTAGTTATGTATTGTTAATCAGTTTTTGTGTACACAAAACGATATGATGAGTGCCAAACGGGACGACGGCGAATTCTAGTTCCACGACGAAGTCTTGGAGTTTTAATTATTTTTGGGTTTTCTTCGTCTTCAGAGTCACTTTGATCGGATATTATCTGGATTTGTTGAAAGTCGTTAGCAATTTCTTTGAAGGTTTCATTAATTGCTGAGTAATTTATTTTGACCTGTTTCGACAAATCACAGAAAAATTGTAGAAATGAAGGGTACATTAATGTTTTTACATATTTTAACAATAAGTATTTTACAAAAAATTGAACTAAATTGGAACCTATAATTAATAAATTTTTATTTTTATGTTTTGGTATCCAATGTTCTATCAATTCATTTTTGAAGGGATATTGTAATTCTACATATTTAATCTTAAGTGGGTTAGAAATAGTTTTTAGCTCTGATAATTTTTGTTCATAGTAAAATTTATCTACACCTTCTAAGTTTTGAGGTTTTAATAATAGTACATCATTAATATTGTTTTCTTTCATAAAAGTATATACAGTTTTTGGATCATATTGTTTTTGTACATGTGCAAACGAGTATGGAATAAAGGTGTTATAGTGTAGTTGTAATTGAGAGTTGTATGGTATTTTTAATTCTTTTAAAGAATTAAATAATCTTTGAGGATTCTTTATTTCCTCTTCATAATCTTCTAAAGTTTGAAAAATTTCGTATTCCTCATCTTCAGTAATATGAAATTTTTCTATTAATCTCATTCTATTAACATGAGTTTTCTTTATTTGTTGCGTACTCAAGTCTTTAACTTGGTACGTTAAGTCATTAAGTTTTTTCAAAACTTCATATTCTCCTAAATAGAGATCGACGAGTTTATGAGATAATCCTTTCTTAATTTTCTTTGGATATCTAATTTTTATTTTGGAACCTATTTCAAATGATATTGGTTTGCGATGTTTATCTTCGCGCGTTTTATACCTTAATTGCTCTTTTTCTAAAGTAGTTTTCACTAAATTACGAAGTGTTTTAATATCTTGCAATTTTGCATTTGTTAATGAAAAGTCAGTTGTATCAAATTGGTATGGAAAAGTTGGTTCTCGATTGTATAGCAAAGAAAATGGTGAAAATTTTGTTGATTCTTGCCTAGTAGTATTATAGGCAAAGATCAATTGATTTAAATTGACATCCCAGTTATTATGAGTTTCATTCACATAATGTGAAATCATTTTTGAAATTGTTTGATTTAATCTTTCAGATAAACCGTTTCCTTGTGAATTATAAGGGGTTATAAATTTTTGTTGCACACCATATAATTGAGTATGTGCTTTCAAAATATTGTTAACGTAACTTTTACCATTATCTGATAATAAATATTTTGGACAACCATGTTTGCAAAATATTTGTTCTTCTAAAAATTTAGCTATAGTTGGGGCTGTCTGATCTGGTATTGCTCTAATTTCTGCGAATTTTGTAAAATGACAGATTGCATTAATTACATATTTATTATTTGAAGTAGATTCTGGAAATGGACCTAATATATCTGTAGATACCATTTCAAAAGGTAAATTGGGAATTGGTAAGGGTTGTAGTAATCCTTGAATTTTTCCATATTTTCTTTTGTGGGATATACATGATTCACAGTTTTTGATATAATTATACAAATCTGTTTTCATAGTTTTCCAATAAAATCTAAGTGTTAATTTTAAATAACTTCTCGTAAATCCTAAATGAGCTGATAAAGGTATTGTATGTATATCTCTTAAGATATCTGTACGTAGAATTTTTGGAATATAAGGACGCATGTATCCTTTAGATTTATTATACAAAACATTGTTTTGTATTATATATTTATTATTCGTAGCTATTGATTTTTTCAATGTTTGACATTCTAAATCTAAATTCTGCATTTCCGCTAAATCTGAGTTAGATATGTTTAATACTTCTGTCGTATAATGTTCTACAGCATTCGTAAATATTGTTAATAAATTATTCTCGGGTAATCGAGATAAGGAATCTGCAACATGATGTTGTGAACCTTTATTATATTTTAATTCAAAGTCGTGTTCTTGAAGTAATAATGCCCAATTGGTGAGTCGACTAGATATTTTAGTCGTATTAGTTGCAAATTTTAATCCTACAATGGGTTTATGATCAGTATAAATTGTAAATTTTCGTCCATAAATATATGGATGAAAAACTTTTAGTGCATAATAAATTGCTAAGAATTCCCTTTCTATAGTTGAATAATTTTGTTCCGTTTTCGATAATGTTTTGCTATAATATGAAATTGGGTGTTCCCTATTTTGATCATCGGGTTGCATCAAAGCTGCGCCTATGCCGTAACTAGATGCATCGGTAAATATATGAATTGGTTTTTCAGGGTCATAAAAAGTTAGTACGGGTGGATTAATCAATAAGTTTCGAAATAATTCGAAAGCTTCTATTTGTTCTTTTTGCCAAATAAATTTTGTATCTTTACGAATTAATTTTGATAGAGGTTGTGCTAAAGTAGCATAGCCTTTAATATATCTTCTAAAATAACCAATAAATCCTAAGAATGATTGTAATTCTTTAATGTTTTTTGGGTAAGGCATGGTTTTAATTGAATGAGTTTTTGCTGGATCTGCATAAATACCTTCGGGAGTAATTATGTGTCCTAAAATTTTGACTTCGGAACTAATGAAGTTACTTTTGGGAATAGAAATTTTTACTCCGTGTTTGTGAAATCTTTGAAGAACTAATTTTAAATTAGATGCATGGTCTTGTATTGTATTATCTGCTAATATAATATCATCAATGAATGCTAAAGCATTCTTCCATAATAAACCGCAAAGTATAATTGAAATTGCTCTCTGATAAGCAGAGCTACCGTTACAGACTCCGTATGGTAGTCTTAACCATTCGTATAATCCTAATTGGGTTATGAATGCAGTAAGTGGGATACTATCTTCTTCTAAAGATAATCCCCAGAAGCCTTTAGCTGTGTCCATAATAGAAATATATTTGGACCTTCTACCTATCCAATCTAAAACTGTTGCACAATTAGGTAGGGGAAAAGCATCTTTAAATGTTTTTAAATTTAAAGGACGATAATCAATTGCGAAACGCGGTGTGACTTTGCCATCACATTTATGTCCTTTGGCGACTATTACAACGCCCATACCCCAGGGAGAGTGACTGGGTCTAATAATATTTTTATTCAATAATTCTTCTATGGTCTCTCTTTCAAATTGTTCTAGATGCGCTGGTTTTCTATAAGGAGATTTTTTGATTGGTTTTGCGTCATCTAGTAAAATGATGCGATGCTTATAACAATTTATATTTCCTATTTCACCAGGTTTGGCGAATACATCTGGATATTGTTTTAATACCGACTGCAAGATTTCTCTCTCGCTTTCTGAAGCACGAGAAGATATTCTACTAAAAATTTTATTTAAATGTTCTTGATCGGAACATTCTTCTGTTATTTTACTAATAGGTAATTGTTCATGATTGATTTCCTCTATAGGTAAATCATCAAAAGTAGACATTTGGGCTACTAAAAATCCTTGTTCCAATTCTATTGGAGAATCAGTAATATTATATACTGGTAAAAATATGTTATTGCGGTATTTTTTCCGTAATAGAATATCTGGCATATATAACTGCTTTTGAGCTAATTCTAAACTCATAGAAAATGTATTTAAACTGGTAAAATTATTGCCTCCTATTACAGGAATTCGACGACAAGTATGTGGTCTTATTATAGCTTTTCGTTTTAAATAAAATGAATGCTTTTTCTGATTAGAATCAGCATTACTTTGTTCTCTATCAACTACTTTCTCATTTGCTTTAACTGTTTCTGGTATGATCCGAGTTGTATTTACATTTGTATTTACATAAGTTTTTACAGAAGTTTGAATATTTTGACGATTTCTATTTTCAGTTTTAAAATGTTGCGCTACTGTTTGTTTATGCTTTTGCATGGCTACCCAATCTGAAGGTCTATATATATATGAATGATTAACTTGAATTTGTTCATCATTCAAATCCCATAGCAATTCTATTGGTTTCATTGGGACATAAAAATTGTCTATTTTAAATAACTCTGGGCCAAACAGTAGTTCACATTTGTGAGGTTTGAAAAAGTCATTGCCTAGTAATAAATCATATTTAAAATTATTCACAACTAATGCATTTGTCTGAAGTACTTGGGAAATGTTTTTAAATGATAAGTTAAATGTACTCCATCCTTGAATGGATATTTTGTTATTTGTGATGCCTCTTAAAGTTACATTACGGTTCAATTGATGTGGTTTTGAGTTTATTAAAGATGAATTTACAATAGAGATACTGGAACCACAATCTATTAAAATTACTACAGGTCTATTATTGATGAATCCATTGACTCTAGCTAAACCTGTATCAAATGGTTTATTGCATATATTTAAGACATAATGATGTAAATGTTTTCTGTGATACTTTTTACGTTTTATGCTTGATTTGGCGGAGTGTTTTGGGTGGTTTGAATACTCCGCCCTGCTCCGTTTTTTTGGAATTTCAGATTACAAGTTGGTGCCCAATGACCTGGTTTATTGCAAATATGGCAATTGCCACGTCTTGGTCTATTATTCGATTGATTCTGGTTTTGGGATTTGTTTCTGTAATCGCATTGGTTCGTGTTATGGTTATTACGGTTGCAAATCGAACAATACTTGTTTCTATTCTGCTGTCTACCTGAAAATTGTTGATTTTGCTTCATAATATAGCAAGTAGTTGCTGTATGGTTAAATGCTCCACACAGTTGACACTGAACTGAATTGCGTTTGTAGTTATTCCTATATTGATTGCTATTATTAGAATTTGGATTCTTTTGTGAATTTCCTTTTTCCTGAACTACATTATGAATTTTGCCAGCTAAATCAGTTAGGGTTGTAGATTGATTTGTCAAAATTTCAATCTGCTTG
This sequence comes from Yoshiicerus persimilis, assembly GCA_020352615.2. NCBI lineage: Eukaryota > Metazoa > Arthropoda > Collembola > Entomobryomorpha > Tomoceridae > Yoshiicerus > Yoshiicerus persimilis. The sequence goes on along the minus strand of JABJWA020000340.1, from coordinate 7,620 downwards.
TCTAACTTATTAGCGACAATGTTGTCTTCTATATTGATATTATTAATATCCTCATTTAAATGAATCATACGTAAGGTTTCTTCAGCTTTACGCATGCATGTTAGGAATTTTTCAACAGTGTCTGGTTGCATAGGGTTTACTAGTTGCATATATGAAGGTTTCAGGCCTTTCATTAGACGTCTAAGTTTACTTTCCTCTGGCATAATAGGATCGTAGTCTTTTATTAAGTCAAGCATATCGTAAACGTACGCTTCTGGTGTGTCAACAATAGTTTGCTTCCTATTGAAAAGTTTCTCTTCCGCTTCATCTTTTGATGAAACGTTTTTGAAGGCTAACTGTAATGCAGTTGTCAATTCTGCCCATGTTAATTCTGCTACTGGTATTGGTGGTGCACCTGCTGCTAATCCTGCATTGGCTAACGCTGCTGCTGCTGTAGCATCTGCTAACCATTTGGCATGCCAGTTCATGTACCATTTTTGAGCACTGTTAGTTAAATAGTTAGGTAATTGAATAACTTTAATCTTTTCTGTCCAACTATTTGATGTAGCTGCTATTTCAAATTGCTGAAGATACTTATAAGCGTCTTCTTCTTTCCTACCACTAAATTTTGTTGGTACTGCCGCTACTTTGACAGGTTTTGCTGCCATTTTGAAATTTTAGTAAAAATTTGGATAAATGTAACGTAAAATATGTAAAAATTAATCGAAAGCGTTAAATTTGTTTGAAGAATTGCATTGCCTATAATGATGATTGTTTCCACACGTATAACAGGTTAAAGGCTTAACTTGTTTATTTTGTCTATTATATTTGGGTTTCCTAAGAAATGCAGGAGTTGGTTTGGCAATATTTATAGTTATAGTAGTTCCTGGAGTAGGATTATTTATTATTATTTGATTATTAGGCATTTTGATGAATGATTTTCTTAGAAAATTATTTATTACCTAATATTTTAATATTTGAAAGAAATATCTACTTTGTAGACTTATTGGAAGATTTGTTTGAAGCATTAATTGATTTTGTATTGGTTTTATCAATATTGAGATGATAAACTTTAATAGTAATGGGATCTAAGACTAATGTGCATTTTGTGCCGCTAGGTGTCGCAAAGTCGACTTTAGATTTTTGGACTGGACTAACGTCTAATGTAGTCAACGTACTTTGTGGATAAGATGCCATACGTTCTACCGGTATCCGATAAAATGGTGCTAAAAGATCTATTATAGTATATTCTATTTTTGGAATTATCATAATTTCATAATTTTACTAAAATTCTGAAGAATTTGACTAAGTGTCTTATTAACTTTAAAATTTTGAGCAGCGCCTCCGGCGAGCATTTAGATTTTCAAAATTTTGATGCTAACATATATATTGTCCTAGATTTATATTTGAGATTTTCTGAATAATTTTTGAAAATTCATCTAAGTGTTTAAGATTTTTGAAAAATTTTGCCAGAAATTTGGGGGACCCGGCTTGTTGGTGTGTTGTGGAAATTCTACAGGAAATTTGACATAGCTTCCGCTGCCCCGGCATAAATGCCAGTATAGCTCTTCGAAATTTTGGAAAAATAGGCTTTATGGACTCATTTGGGGTAATTTGGAAATGGAAAGTTGTAGTTTTCACAGGTTCTTCGGATTTTGAGGCAGATTTACTCTTGACTGCCTAGCACACTCACGGCCACCATAAAAATGTGTTATAGGTTGGAAGGTAACTAAACAAGCTTTCCGTAGATATTTGAGTAGCTCTCTTGATTGAGCATACTTTATTCTTGGTTAATAATATTTATTTAGTTTTACGCATCTTGGATTGCGGATATCTTCGTTTAACCGGAATCGGATAATTTCGATACTTCTTTATCGTAAATTCTTCATTTATAAAATTAGTCTCTTCTCATTATGACTCTTTTCTTCTTACAAAGGGAAATATTTCATTGTCGCTTACGCAGACATGATTTTATATCTTGAGGGACTTTTTGGGATTATTTGGGCTTAGTTGTGGAATTCACTTCACTTGCTAAAATGAGAACTCATGAAAATATTATTTTGACATTAAAGTTGAAATAATTGTTTGTACCTTTACGCAGGTTTAAAATTGTAACTTGGAGATTTTATTCTTTAAGTTCAAACGCATAGTAGTCAAAAAGTTTTAAACCAAAGAGAATATTATAAGAATAACATTTCAATTCTACTGGTAAAACGAGAGTGATATTTTGTAAAACTAAAATTATGTGTCTGAGAATTTCGGTTGTTTGTGGGAGGAAATTGAGATGTGGAGTTTCGTTACTTTCAGGCTCTGCTTTTCTTATACACGTGTGAGTCTAAGAATAGCATTGCTCTGTGTGTAAGTTGAAAGGATTCTTGTGAGATGAGGGTGCGCTAAGGGGAGAACCCTTAAGCATTGTGTGAATACAATTTCACTTTTCTTGCTCTTTCGCTGGTTGGCGGAAGACTCAAGGTAAAGTTCAACTCACCCTAATTAGGTAAGGAAACTCTGCATTCCAATTGACTTCCCTTCAAGTCCTTAGTTTGGACTTTGCTTTTTACTCTCTGTTATATTATGTAATATTTATTAATAGTGTATAATTATAAATATAAGCATGTAACACCAACGTCATAAGGGAGCCCAAGTTTGATAACGTAATCTGCGACGAGGGAGCTGTCAAGACGGCACCATTTCCTTACGTGCTCAACAATGAAAGTGAAAATGTAGGCTATGTAACGAATAATTCTTCATTTTGTGGTTCGTTTTTTGCGGGTATTGCCAGTATTTTGTGCTGCTTATGGTGCTGCGACAGTTACAACGCGACAGCTACAGATGAAGACGGACGTCGTCAAAACAGAAAAACAGATAGTTGCGGAAATTGTGGAGGTTGCGGAGATTGCGGAGATTGTGGAAACTGTGCTTGCTGTGATTGCCCAGACTGCGATTGTTTGGCATGCCTTGGGGATTGTTGCTCAGGCTGCGGGGATTGTTTAGGCGGTGTAGGAGATTGCGGGTAATGTTGTGACGTGTGCTCGCTGTTCTCCTGTTATAAGGAATGACACTTTGTAACTTTTGAGTATTAATTTTTTGGAATCTCTCTTTTGTTAACATAATTACAGTGCGGACCAGGTGGGGTGAGCCGTGACAGCCTTGGCACTTACAGTGTTTAAAGAATTGCATGTGCTTTTAAATTGCCCACGTTTGACCTGACGAGGGAAATCAAGTACCATGGCTCTCTTCAGCTGGTCCGCACTGTATGTTTTATACGTAAAATAGTACATTCATGATGCTAAATTTTAATGCTAAAATTAATTAAGTAGAGCTACGTCATTAAAACTGTTTTGTCAGGGTTTACCGAAAAACCAAAACCCAGTGGGTCAGAATGATCCACTCCGAGGCAGTTCTGGGTGGGTACCCTCGAGGCCCTAGGGGGGAATCCTATTCATTTGCTAAACTAAACATTATTTCTAGCTGACAACATTCCTGGAACCAAAGTTGAAAGAGACTGAATAATGCGTAATTGTTTGTAATATTTATAATATCAGTCATGCAGTTCTTGAAAAAGCTGACCAATTGCTTTATTTGGCTACCATTTGGAAGCCAGATAATTAAGACAAACAATTATTCTGGCGGAGCGGAGGGCGAAATTTTTTTAGTATTTGAAAGTCAAATAATGAAAAGAGACGACTATACGCGAGTCGCAATATTTGTTAACATTTAAAAGACAAAATATAGAAAGGTCCGTCCACCTATGCACAACTCATTTTTTTGTCATTTGTAGCAATAAGTAATTTTTTACATAAAACTGCCAATAATAATCGATAGATTATTGTTTTTCTTAAAGCAGAATACTTAGGTTTTATCGGCATGTTTCATGGCTGACATGACTCATGCATTTACCTATATGTGAAAGCGCTTGTTTTTCATCCGCCTTTAATAATATTAGATTATTACCCTTGTAAAAGAAAACATTATAAATTTTGTTTTAATTTGTTAAGGTTTAGTTAATTTATTACACCTGAAGGAAAACAAGAAACATAATAATGCTGAAATAATTGATTCTGTTCGTGTACACACAAGTCTTTGTTCTGAAAATGTACTTTAGTGCCTAATGCAATGTTAATGGTAATAAAAGCGATATTAGTATTTCAGCTTCACCAGGAGTAACAGTAAAATAATTTATGATTATAAAGGTATTGTCCTTATTCCTTATTGTACGTGTAAATTGTATTATATATACCTGGAGTAAAATGCAACATTTGTACAATAAATTCTAAAATGACTATAAATGACCATACCGTCCATGCCGTAGTAGCCTTTTAAGGCTGTAAAATATAATAGAACAGTTTGAGTTCAAGAAAAGCTACAAGTATTTAGAGCTTAGAGCTATATATTTTGTAATGAAACGATGTAAATTGAAGAAAAAACGAACATGTAATACTTGACAAGAAATATCCAAAGGCGAAATGAATTTTATTAATACTTTAATTTATGTTTGGCTATTTTAGAAACAATTTGTCAAATACATTTTGCCTTTCGATCAGAAAATTTGACGATCATAAATAAAAGAAATATGAACTTGGCTTATAAAGAGATTGAGTTGTTTATACACGTTTTTGATCATAGTGATTGCGCAATATGTACTTATTACATTCTTCTTGCTGCTTCTGCTTTTTGCAAATGGCACACAAATACCAATATTGAAAACTCAGTAGCGTTGTTTAATTTGTCATCTTTACGGACTTCTTGGATAGATTGACGTATCTCTTATCACTATTACGTATTCAAAAATAATAAACTGAGTAGTGAGAAAATTGAAAACTTCAATTTTCATGTAGACATCAAAACATAGTAACTTAATTCTAGTATAATAAAAGCCAAATGTCCAAAAACAAGGTGGAGGTGCTAACTAAAACTGGCAAAAAATAAAATTTGGTTTAGGAAAAACTGTTTTGATTTCTATTTCTCACAACAGTTTCACAATTAGTAAATAGTTCTGAAGTTTATTTGCATTTCTAAAAATCACCAATTCGTAGGGACATAATAGTAATTTCAGAAATTTTTAATATAGGTAGCTCATATCCACGTTACATATGTTGAATGTATGACATTTATTGCTTTGATGCCTTTTTAATTCTACGGGACTTTAAATGAGTTGTGTTACGGAGTTAAACAAATTTCAAGTGTGTTATATTCCTTCATGTTAATGGTACAAAATGTAAGTTATATAATGGTAATGATACACAGAGAGACACAAACTTAGTTCCATTGAGCTGTGTACGTAAACGCTTACACTTGTCACCGTAGTGTTCATAGCTAACTCTGTCCGGCCTTGACAATGGCCTTGAATGAGACCTTGTGTAAATGTATTTGATCAATCTGCAAAATTCAAACGCATAGGAGATAGCTGATATTATTTTGTGTCAACTCTTCTTTTATCTCACAATAATTAACCACTCGGTAGTTCTTGCATTCTATTATCTGACTTCAATTGCATACAGCAATTACAGATATACATTTCGTTCGTTTAACAATTTTCTTCTCCAAGACGCATAGAAAATTCGGTTGGACCTCTTAAAAAATTTGGTAAACATTACTTTTGAATTTTTATTTTATATTTGCCTCAAGAACTTTAAATGCAAAATAAGTAAAGAGAAACAAACCTAAGAATTTCATTGTCAGGCTAAAACCGACATATATCAGGTCCAGGTCCTAATAAATGATGGTGAACACCCATAAATGTCCCTATTTAGTATAAGAGGTGTATAAAAAATATTGGAAACGTTTTGAACACGTGCTGAAAGTTGATATCATTTTTAGGTTTTATTGTCTTACAGACTGGCACATTGTTTATCTTAATTAATCAATTACTACCTATTGCTTATTCAGATAAGAAAGTCAGAATGGAAATAAAGGAGGCAAAGTCTGCTGAGGATATCGGAGCATGTTTTGAAACAGTGAATGTTTTGCGACCACATTTAAAAAATAAGGAAGAGCTCATCAGAAAAGTGCTTTTACAGCATTCGGAGGGATATCATTTACTGTACATTAAGGACAAAGATACTGGACTTGTTGCAAGTATCATTGGATACAGAATCAATAACCATCTATGGTCAGGGAAAACTTTATACATTGATGACGTATGCACCCTTCCCTCGGGCAGGGGAAAAGGTTATGCTAAAGCTCTAATGCAATCAGTAATTCAAGTAGCCAGAGATGAAAAGTGTGAGCAAGTTGATCTTGACAGTGGGTACACCCGAAATGATGCCCACCGTCTTTATTTAAACTGCGGATTTATATTGGAAGCTCATCATTTTTCACTGAAATTCTAATGGCATATTAACAGATATTTAACTAATTAAGAGTGCTCCTCTAAGTACCGTATTTTCTTTGATAAACTCACTTCACCTATGTAGAAAATTGTTGAATTTTTAATGTACTAAATTCGAATAGAAATATTGGAAACAGATATAATTTAGCGTGAAACAAAAGTTTAACAGAGGAAAAGCGGTGCTTACAAGCGTTAAGATAAGGCAAAAAAAATTGTTTCCTTTAATGGGCCACAAACTGTAAACGTATATTTTACTAAAAATGCAACGAATAAATGCATTATTAAATGGATTTATCATGTTACCTAATTTATTATTTAAATGTTTTCCGTTCTACAACAATTAGCATTTATTATTCTGTTCAGTACAGAAATATATTTATATTTTAAATCTCACTTAAGTCGCCTACGCACAGAGGCAGAGGCCTACGTTTTAGCGATGTATATATACTTACATAACTACTTAAAGATTTTACATTATGTCATATCTGCTCATAAGCGATAAACATACATCTAGGTAGTTTGTAGTTGATAAAGAGATTATATGGAGAGACAGAACCCATTTCAAGCCCGGACATTGCATGCATGTTTTTTATCATACATTATCATATCATAGTGTACATTAATATCGAACATTGTATATACCTCCTTGTCGTCCTTGTTAGAAATGATCTACACCATAATATTGCTCTGACCTTGAGACAGATATTCCAGATATTATCCAACGTCCAATGTATATTATAATTTAAGCCTATGACTTTCATAGTGCTCAATTTATTTACAGGGAATTTACCCACTCGAGATTAATGTACATTATCTGTGTTGTAGTTGTAGCCCACACTATTAGTATTTAATTGGCTTACCGTTCAGCCAGCTGAATTCTTCTGCCTCTTTGGTTTTTACAATTTCAGTTAAGTCGGCAACTTTTGTAAAATTATTATATACTAGGTACAACCTTTACCAGATAGGTATTTACATACACGGGTATTTTAATAAGACTTAGACTTAATATAAACAAAATATTCGCAAAAACCATCTTTGATACGGCAAAACCCGCAAAAACCACCGTTGATAATAATTTTTGTTTGTCTATCTTTATATGAACAGAATGGAGATAAAAGAGGCAAAATCTGAAGAAGACATTGGAGCGTGTTTTGAGGCTGTGAAAATTCTGCGGCCAAATCTGAAAACAAAGGAAGAGTTCATCTCTAGAGTTATTTTGCAACAATCAGAAGGCTACAGGTTGGTGTACATTAACGACAAAGAAACTGGACAAGTTGTGAGCATCGCTGGATTCAGAATCTGCAACTTCC
>JABJWA020000339.1:0-17353 GCA_020352615.2 Yoshiicerus persimilis | reverse complement strand
GCTAACAGCTCGATTTACATATAATACACTCGAATGCATAATCTAAAAATGGTTTAAGCCAATTTGATTGTTGATAGATGGCTCGTCTATCAACTTGTTGACTAGACCCCTGTGGACGTTATCAATTTTAACTCCGAACATACTTTTGTAAAGTTGCAGCGTGCACAATTTTTCCGAGGGTCAAGAGAGGATATTTACTTCGAACAACTATTTTTATTTATTTGAGGTTTTTCTTTCAATACAGATTTTTGGTATTCTGAGACATCGTGAAACGAAACAACTTCATTCGAGGGTGCAGGAGGGAAATATTAAAATTTTTCATGAGTACATGTAGAAAAGGAGATATCAACTTCAATATAAATGCCAGTTTTTGCCTCAAAATCGTGATCTGCGATATGGTGCTTATAATAAGCTTTAGGACCAAAATAGGTCCATTGGTTTTCAACAAAACCAAATTCGTTTACTAACAGAAGCACATATCTTATTGCTTGATGAACAGCAGTAAGCTGTGTCCACGAAATACTATTTGTGTATTGGTAAGGTAATAAATCACTTTCAAAATCAGCGACAAAATAGAAATGTGGCGGGACTACGTTTTGAAAGTTTCTAAATGACAATTCTGGGTAAGTGGGTACAACTAAACGTTGAATCCCATACATTCTGCAGATATCAAATAGATAATCTCTGGTCAAATCATTTTTAAATGCAAAAAAGGGCAATAAGAACGAGCGTGATGGTTATGCTTCCCCAATTTGTCAAATATAACGATAAGGTGTCCGTTAACCAATTTTGGAGCAAAGAGTAAGTCAGTGAATTTCTCTCCTGGTCTGCCCAAAGATTAAGTGATGCAAGTGTCATACTAAATGTTAAGAAACTTTCAACTATTAGGGTTTTTAGGCCTCAATAATTCAAAAAATGGGGCCTCAAAATAACAGATTCCTACAGCCAGACTTAACGAAGCGTAGAATTTATTATTTACAGTAAAACATCGATCATCTTTTCTGGAACAATTATCTAAGCTTACCTAACATGCAGGGAGATACTTATACTTCGACATGTCGCTACGAAATCTAAGGTGGAAGTCTATGGAAGTGTACAATTCTCACAGAAATCTACTATATTGTTTAGTTGAAAGATTGAAATGTACATGTAATGAAAACTACCGTAGTAACTAGCATTAATTTCTGACAGTAACAATGAAAAAAGATAACTGTAAAGTATTAATTTAAAAGGGCGGAATGGTAACAGCTATAAAGGCAAAGGATATCCTTCTTTTGCTTTTTGGTTTTTTAGCTTTTTTGCAATAAAGCAAGTCTAAAAAAGCAATGCTTTTTGCTTTTTTAACTTAACAAAAGTCAACAGAGACGTCTGAAAACCTACAGAAATTGATGTAACAATGCAATAAAATGAATTATGCGTCTATTTAAACATTAATTAGTGCATTCCGCATTGTAATTTAATATTTAGAAGTGCAATGTATTAAGTCCTATACCTGCATTAGGTATACAGGAATAAAGAAAAAACATTTTTACTTTTTTCCAAAAAAGCAATTGCTTTTTTATTCCTTGATGACGATAGTAATTAATTGCCAATTAATTGTATACGGTGACCTAACATTTGAACTTTGACATTCCTGGAAAGACCGTTTTTGATTGCCGATTTTGATTCAATAAAAACGCTCAATGAGAATTTTAACGCTGTACCAGGCAATGTATTTCAATATGACAAAACAGAGTTCAAAGGAGGCTCAAATTCGTCATTCCTGCCTTTTCGTCAGATATTTGGACGAAATGCTTATGCAAATCTGAATCATGTGAGATGTTATTTATGTGTGTGAAGTTGGACAAAATTTTTGTACAAAATTTTTGTACAAAATTTTTGTACAAAAAAATTTTGCCCGCCCGAGGGAACATTTTTCGGAATGTTAATCCAAAGTGAAAATAAAGCAAAAGCAGTTGCATTTCCCCTTAATGTAGTTACAATATGTAAAATTTTTAAAAAAAAGTTGATTTGAAGGTCATACAAAATAATATTGGTATGAATCTGAAAATCCCATAAAAAATTTCCCTCCAGAATCGAGCTTATGTGAGATAGCAGAGTTGTAGAGTGACCTCTAGTGTGCCAACATCAACAATAAAAAAAGTGGGCCTTTTTATACTTTTTGAAAAAAATCAATTTGAAAAATTTGGATTTTGGAGAAATTTGCAAGTGCCATAAAAAAATTTCCTTAAGTGATAGGAACAATGTGAGGTAGCAGAGTTGTAGAGTGACCTCTAGTGTACCAACATCAACAATAAAAAAAGTGGGCCTTTTTATACTTTTTGAAAAAAGTCAATTTGAATGTCATACAAAAATTTTGTATGAAATTTCAGGTGTCATAAAAAAGTTTCCTTAAGTGATAGGAATAATAAGAGATAGCAGAGTTGTAGAGTGACCTCTAGTGTACCAACATCAACAATAAAAAAAGTGGGCCTTTTTATACTTTTTGAAAAAAGTCAATTTGAAAAATTTGGATTTTGGAGAAATTTGCAAGTGTCATAAAAAAGTTTCCTTAAGTGATAGGAATAATGTGAGATAGCAGAGTTGTAGAGTGACCTCTAGTGTACCAACATCAACAATAAAAAAAGTGGGCCTTTTTATACTTTTTGAAAAAAGTCAATTTGAATGTAATACAAAATATTTTGTTTGAAATTTCAGGTGTCATAAAAAAGTTTCCTTAAGTGATAGGAATAATGTGAGATAGCAGAGTTGTAGAGTGACCTCTAGTGTACCAACATCAACAATAAAAAAAGTGGGCCTTTTTATACTTTTTGAAAAAAGTCAATTTGAAAAATTTGGATTTTGGAGAAATTTGCAAGTGTCATAAAAAAATTTCCTTAAGTGATAGGAATAATGTGAGATAGCAGAGTTGTAGAGTGACCTCTAGTGTACCAACATCAACAATAAAAAAAGTGGGCCTTTTTATACTTTTTGAAAAAAGTCAATTTGAGTGTCATACAAAATATTTGTATGAAATTTCAGGTGTCATAAAAAAGTCTCCTTAAGTGATAGGAATAATGTGAGATAGCAGAGTTGTAGAGTGACCTCTAGTGTACCAACATCAACAATAAAAAAAGTGGGCCTTTTTATACTTTTTGAAAAAAGTCAATTTGAATTGTGCATACAATATGAATTTTGTGAGATGAAATTTGCAAGGTGTCATAAAAAAGTTTCCTTAAGTGATAGGAATAATGTGAGATAGCAGAGTTGTAGAGTGACCTCTAGTGTACCAACATCAACAATAAAAAAAGTGGGCCTTTTTATACTTTTTGAAAAAAGTCAATTTGAATGTCATACAAAAATTTTGTATGAAATTTCAGGTGTCATAAAAAAGTTTCCTTAAGTGATAGGAATAATGTGAGATAGCAAAGTTGTAGAGTGACCTCTAGTGTACCAACATCAACAATAAAGAAAGTGGGCCTTTTTATACTTTTTGAAAAAAGTCAATTTGAAAAATTTGGATTTTGGAGAAATTTGCAAGTGTCATAAAAAAGTTTCCTTAAGTGATAGGAATAATGTGAGATAGCAGAGTTGTAGAGTGACCTCTAGTGTACCAAAATCAACAATAAAAAAAGTGGGCCTTTTTATACTTTTTGAAAAAAGTCAATTTGAATGTCATACAAAAATTTTGTATGAAATTTCAGGTGTCATAAAAAAGTTTCCTTAAGTGATAGGCATAATGTGAGATAGCAGAGTTGTAGAGTGACCTCTAGTGTACCAACATCAACAATAAAAAAAGTGGGCCTTTTTATACTTTTTGAAAAAAGTCAATTTGAAAAATTTGGATTTTGGAGAAATTTGCAAGTGTCATAAAAAAGTTTCCTTAAGTGATAGGAATAATAAGAGATAGCAGAGTTGTAGAGTGACCTCTAGTGTACCAACATCAACAATAAAAAAAGTGGGCCTTTTTATACTTTTTGAAAAAAGTCAATTTGAATGTCATACAAAAATTTTGAATGAAATTTCAGGTGTCACAAAAAATTTCCTTAAGTGATAGGAATAATGTGAGATAGCAGAGTTGTAGAGTGACCTCTAGTGTACCAACATCAACAATAAAAAAAGTGGGCCTTTTTATACTTTTTGAAAAAAGTCAATTTGAAAAATTTGGATTTTGGAGAAATTTGCAAGTGTCATAAAAAAGTTTCCTTAAGTGATAGGAATAATAAGATATAGCAGAGTTGTAGAGTGACCTCTAGTGTACCAACATCAACAATAAAAAAAGTGGGCCTTTTTATACTTTTTGAAAAAAGTCAATTTGAATGTCATACAAAAATTTTGAATGAAATTTCAGGTGTCACAAAAAATTTCCTTAAGTGATAGGAATAATGTGAGATAGCAGAGTTGTAGAGTGACCTCTAGTGTACCAACATCAACAATAAAAAAAGTGGGCCTTTTTATACTTTTTGAAAAAACTCAATTTGAATGTCATACAAAAATTTTGTATGAAATTTCAGGTGTCATAAAAAAGTTTCCTTAAGTGATAGGAATAATGTGAGATAGCAAAGTTGTAGAGTGACCTCTAGTGTACCAACATCAACAATAAAGAAAGTGGGCCTTTTTATACTTTTTGAAAAAAGTCAATTTGAAAAATTTGGATTTTGGAGAAATTTGCAAGTGTCATAAAAAAGTTTCCTTAAGTGATAGGAATAATGTGAGATAGCAGAGTTGTAGAGTGACCTCTAGTGTACCAAAATCAACAATAAAAAAAGTGGGCCTTTTTATACTTTTTGAAAAAAGTCCATTTGAATGTCATACAAAAATTTTGTATGAAATTTCAGGTGTCATAAAAAAGTTTCCTTAAGTGATAGGAATAATGTGAGATAGCAGAGTTGTAGAGTGACCTCTAGTGTACCAACATCAACAATAAAAAAAGTGGGCTTTTTTATACTTTTTGAAAAAAGTCAATTTGAAAAATTTGGATTTTGGAGAAATTTGCAAGTGTCATAAAAAAGTTTCCTTAAGTGATAGGAATAATGTGAGATAGCAGAGTTGTAGAGTGACTTCTAGTGTACCAACATCAACAATAAAAAAAGTGGGCCTTTTTATACTTTTTGAAAAAAGTCAATTTGAAAAATTTGGATTTTGGAGAAATTTGCAAGTGTCATAAAAAAGTTTCCTTAAGTGATAGGAATAATAAGAGATAGCAGAGTTGTAGAGTGACCTCTAGTGTACCAACATCAACAATAAAAAAAGTGGGCCTTTTTATACTTTTTGAAAAAAGTCAATTTGAATGTCATACAAAAATTTTGAATGAAATTTCAGGTGTCACAAAAAATTTCCTTAAGTGATAGGAATAATGTGAGATAGCAGAGTTGTAGAGTGACCTCTAGTGTACCAACATCAACAATAAAAAAAGTGGGCCTTTTTATACTTTTTGAAAAAAGTCAATTTGAATGTCATACAAAAATTTTGTATGAAATTTCAGGTGTCATAAAAAAGTTTCCTTAAGTGATAGGAATAATGTGAGATAGCAAAGTTGTAGAGTGACCTCTAGTGTACCAACATCAACAATAAAGAAAGTGGGCCTTTTTATACTTTTTGAAAAAAGTCAATTTGAAAAATTTGGATTTTGGAGAAATTTGCAAGTGTCATAAAAAAGTTTCCTTAAGTGATAGGAATAATGTGAGATAGCAGAGTTGTAGAGTGACCTCTAGTGTACCAAAATCAACAATAAAAAAAGTGGGCCTTTTTATACTTTTTGAAAAAAGTCAATTTGAATGTCATACAAAAATTTTGTATGAAATTTCAGGTGTCATAAAAAAGTTTCCTTAAGTGATAGGAATAATGTGAGATAGCAGAGTTGTAGAGTGACCTCTAGTGTACCAACATCAACAATAAAGAAAGTGGGCCTTTTTATACTTTTTGAAAAAAGTCAATTTGAAAATTTTGGATTTTGGAGAAATTTGCAAGTGTCATAAAAAAGTTTCCTTAAGTGATAGGAATAATGTGAGATAGCAGAGTTGTAGAGTGACCTCTAGTGTACCAACATCAACAATAAAAAAAGTGGGCCTTTTTATACTTTTTGAAAAAAGTCAATTTGAATGTCATACAAAAATTTTGTATGAAATTTCAGGTGTCATAAAAAAGTTTCCTTAAGTGATAGGAATAATGTGAGATAGCAAAGTTGTAGAGTGACCTCTAGTGTACCAACATCAACAATAAAAAAGTGGGCTTTTTTATACTTTTTGAAAAAAGTCAATTTGAAAAATTTGGATTTTGGAGAAATTTGCAAGTGTCATAAAAAAGTTTCCTTAAGTGATAGGAATAATGTGAGATAGCAGAGTTGTAGAGTGACCTCTAGTGTACCAACATCAACAATAAAAAAAGTGGGCCTTTTTATACTTTTTGAAAAAAGTCAATTTGAATGTCATACAAAAATTTTGTATGAAATTTCAGGTGTCATAAAAAAGTTTCCTTAAGTGATAGGAATAATGTGAGATAGCAGAGTTGTAGAGTGACCTCTAGTGTACCAACATCAACAATAAAAAAGTGGGCTTTTTTATACTTTTTGAAAAAAGTCAATTTGAAAAATTTGGATTTTGGAGAAATTTGCAAGTGTCATAAAAAAGTTTCCTTAAGTGATAGGAATAATGTGAGATAGCAGAGTTGTAGAGTGACCTCTAGTGTACCAACATCAACAATAAAAAAAGTGGGCCTTTTTATACTTTTTGAAAAAAGTCAATTTGAAAATTTTGGATTTTGGAGAAATTTGCAAGTGTCATAAAAAAGTTTCCTTAAGTGATAGGAATAATGTGCGATAGCAGAGTTGTAGAGTGACCTCTAGTGTACCAACATCAACAATAAAAAAGTGGGCCTTTTTATACTTTTTGAAAAAAGTCAATTTGAAAATTTTGGATTTTGGAGAAATTTGCAAGTGTCATAAAAAAGCTTCCTTAAGTGATAGGAACAATGTGAGATAGCAGAGTTGTAGAGTGACCTCTAGTGTACCAACATCAACAATAAGAAAAGTGGGCCTTTTTATACTTTTTGAAAAAAGTCAATTTGAATGTCATACAAAAATTTTGTATGAAATTTCAGGTGTCATAAAAAAGTCTCCTTAAGTGATAGGAATAATGTGAGATAGCAGAGTTGTAGAGTGACCTCTAGTGTACCAACATCAACAATAAAGAAAGTGGGCCTTTTTATACTTTTTGAAAAAAGTCAATTTGAAAAATTTGGATTTTGGAGAAATTTGCAAGTGTCATAAAAAAGTTTCCTTAAGTGATAGGAATAATGTGAGATAGCAGAGTTGTAGAGTGACCTCTAGTGTACCAACATCAACAATAAAAAAAGTGGGCCTTTTTATACTTTTTGAAAAAAGTCAATTTGAATGTCATACAAAAATTTTGTATGAAATTTCAGGTGTCATAAAAAAGTTTCCTTAAGTGATAGGAATAATGTGAGATAGCAGAGTTGTAGAGTGACCTCTAGTGTACCAACATCAACAATAAAAAAAGTGGGCCTTTTTATACTTTTTGAAAAAAGTCAATTTGAAAAATTTGGATTTTGGAGAAATTTGCAAGTGTCATAAAAAAGTTTCCTTAAGTGATAGGAATAATGTGAGATAGCAGAGTTGTAGAGTGACCTCTAGTGTACCAACATCAACAATAAAAAAAGTGGGCCTTTTTATACTTTTTGAAAAAAGTCAATTTGAATGTCATACAAAAATTTTGAATGAAATTTCAGGTGTCACAAAAAATTTCCTTAAGTGATAGGAATAATGTGAGATAGCAGAGTTGTAGAGTGACCTCTAGTGTACCAACATCAACAATAAAAAAAGTGGGCCTTTTTATACTTTTTGAAAAAACTCAATTTGAATGTCATACAAAAATTTTGTATGAAATTTCAGGTGTCATAAAAAAGTTTCCTTAAGTGATAGGAATAATGTGAGATAGCAAAGTTGTAGAGTGACCTCTAGTGTACCAACATCAACAATAAAGAAAGTGGGCCTTTTTATACTTTTTGAAAAAAGTCAATTTGAAAAATTTGGATTTTGGAGAAATTTGCAAGTGTCATAAAAAAGTTTCCTTAAGTGATAGGAATAATGTGAGATAGCAGAGTTGTAGAGTGACCTCTAGTGTACCAACATCAACAATAAAAAAAGTGGGCCTTTTTATACTTTTTGAAAAAAGTCAATTTGAATGTCATACAAAAATTTTGAATGAAATTTCAGGTGTCACAAAAAAGTTTCCTTAAGTGATAGGAATAATGTGAGATAGCAGAGTTGTAGAGTGACCTCTAGTGTACCAACATCAACAATAAAAAAAGTGGGCCTTTTTATACTTTTTGAAAAAAGTCAATTTGAGTGTCATACAAAATATTTGTATGAAATTTCAGGTGTCATAAAAAAGTTTCCTTAAGTGATAGGAATAATGTGAGATAGCAGAGTTGTAGAGTGACCTCTAGTGTACCAACATCAACAATAAAGAAAGTGGGCCTTTTTATACTTTTTGAAAAAAGTCAATTTGAAAAATTTGGATTTTGGAGAAATTTGCAAGTGTCATAAAAAAGTTTCCTTAAGTGATAGGAATAATGTGAGATAGCAGAGTTGTAGAGTGACCTCTAGTGTACCAACATCAACAATAAAAAAAGTGGGCCTTTTTATACTTTTTGAAAAAAGTCAATTTGAATGTCATACAAAAATTTTGTATGAAATTTCAGGTGTCATAAAAAAGTTTCCTTAAGTGATAGGAATAATGTGAGATAGCAGAGTTGTAGAGTGACCTCTAGTGTACCAACATCAACAATAAAAAAGTGGGCTTTTTTATACTTTTTGAAAAAAGTCAATTTGAAAAATTTGGATTTTGGAGAAATTTGCAAGTGTCATAAAAAAGTTTCCTTAAGTGATAGGAATAATGTGAGATAGCAGAGTTGTAGAGTGACCTCTAGTGTACCAACATCAACAATAAAAAAAGTGGGCCTATTTTTACTTTTTGAAAAAAGTTGATTTGAAAATTTTGAATTTTTGGAGAAATTGCAAGTGTCATAAAAAAGTTTCCCTAAGAGATAGGAATAATGTGAGATAGCAGAGTTGTAGAGTGACCTCTAGTGTACCAACATCAACAATAAAAAAAGTGGGCCTTTTTATACTTTTTGAAAAAAGTCAATTTGAAAAATTTGGATTTTGGAGAAATTTGCAAGTGTCATAAAAAAGTTTCCTTAAGTGATAGGAATAATGTGAGATAGCAGAGTTGTAGAGTGACCTCTAGTGTACCAACATCAACAATAAAAAAAGTGGGCCTTTTTATACTTTTTGAAAAAAGTCAATTTGAAAAATTTGGATTTTGGAGAAATTTGCAAGTGTCATAAAAAAATTTCCTTAAGTGATAGGAATAATGTGAGATAGCAGAGTTGTAGAGTGACCTCTAGTGTACCAACATCAACAATAAAAAAAGTGGGCCTTTTTATACTTTTTGAAAAAAGTTGATTTGAAAATTTTGAATTTTTGGAGAAATTGCAAGTGTCATAAAAAAGGTTCCCTAAGAGATAGGAATAATGTGAGATAGCAGAGTTGTAGAGTGACCTCTAGTGTACCAACATCAACAATAAAAAAAGTGGGCCTTTTTATACTTTTTGAAAAAAGTCAATTTGAGTGTCATACAAAATATTTGTATGAAATTTCAGGTGTCATAAAAAAGTCTCCTTAAGTGATAGGAATAATGTGAGATAGCAGAGTTGTAGAGTGACCTCTAGTGTACCAACATCAACAATAAAAAAAGTAGGCCTTTTTATACTTTTTGAAAAAAGTTGATTTGAAAGTCATACAAAAATTTTGTACGAAATTGCAAGTGTCGTAAAATAGTTTCCCTAGAAGATTGGAATAATGTGAGATAGCAGAGTTGTAGAGGGACCTCTAGAGTACCAACATCAACAATAAAAAAGTGGGCCTTTTTATACTTTTTGAAAAAAGTTGATTTGAAAAATTTGAATTTTTGGAGAAATTGCAAGTGTCATAAAAAAGTTTCCCCAAGAGATAGGAATAATGTGAGATAGCAGAGTTGTAGAATGACCTCTAGAGTACCAACATCAACAATAAAAAAAGTGGGCCTTTTTATACTTTTTGAAAAAAGTTGATTTGAAAAATTTGAATTTTTGGAGAAATTGCAAATGTCATAAAAAAGTTTCGCTAAGAGATAGGAATAATGTGAGATAACAGAGTTGTAGAATGACCTCTACAGAAGCAACATCAACAATTAAAAAAGTAGGCCTTTTTATACTTTTTAAAAAAAATTGATTTGAAAGTCATACAAAAATTTTGTACGAAATTACAAGTGTCATAAAAAAGTTTCCCTAAAAGATAGGAATAATGTGAGATAGCAGAGTTGTAGAATGGTCTCTACAGTAGCAACATCAACAATAAAAAAAGTGGGCCTTTTTATACTTTTTGAAAAAAGTTGATTTGAAAAATTTAAGGTTTTGGAGAAATTGTAAGTGTCATAAAATAGTTTCCCTAGACGATAGGAATAATGTGAGATAGCAGGGTTGTAGAGTGCCCTCTGGAGTACAGTAAAGAAGATTTGGGCAACCAGAACACATCATCCTAAATCTAATAGCTAAAGCCAGAGAGGTTCCTGCCGTGAAGGATGACAAACTAGAAACTTTAATTGAGTTAGGAGTTGCTGTGCAGAATCTCACATCCACAATGAAAACGTTGAATATGTCAGGTCAGTTGGAAAGTTTGGAGCTACTTCTCATACTGGAGAGTAAATTACCTGCACACTTGAAAATGCAATGGGCAGATTGGATTTCTGCTTCCGTTGATAGAAAAAAGAATCTTGGATTTTTTGCTGACTGGATGGAAGCAAAAATGATTAGTGTGTGTATGATGTGTCCACCCACCTTCAAGGACGAGAACAAGAGTGCTAAAAGGAACCCGGCAAACTGGAAGAAAAAACAAGAAGCTGTTTTTGTTGCTGCTGAAGGCGTGGAGAAGAAAGAGGCACAAATCAAGAAGGAAAAGAAAGGTCAATTTTGTTCCAAGACTGGGCATTGGTTGACCGAATGTAGAAGTTTCACGAAGGAAGACTTGCCTTCTAGAAACAAGTTTGTAAGTGAGAAAAATCTTTGTTTTGGGTGTTTAATTTATGGCCACTCCTATCGGAGCTGTAAGAAGAAGAAACCCTGTGGAAAAGATGGCTGTGAGAGAAATCATCATCCCCTTTTACATGGTGATGAACCACAAAAAGAAAAATGTGAGCCAAAGGAACCTGAACTTTTGGGACATGTAAGTCAACAAAAAAATATATTCCATGTTGACAAAAGTGATATTTTGTATTAAGTTCTCCCGGTTACTCTGCGAGGACCAAAAGGAAAAATAAATACATACGCGATGATGGACCCTGGGTCCGCGTACACCATTATCGACTGGAAAGTGGCAAGGCAGCTCGGGCTGGAGGAAGCCTCCAAACCTCTTACTTTCACAAGTTTTGGGAAAAGTTCCGTTGAAGTGCCTTCTAGTCTCGTCAAACTGGATATAATTAACCCTGTGTCAAAAGCTAATTATCCATTGGACAATGTGCATACGTTTGAAAACATGAACTTGCCAGTGAAGACAATTAAGAAAAGTCAATTGGAAATATGGAAACATCTCCATTGTTTAAACATTAAACCATATGAGAACGCAGAACCGAAAATCATGATTGGCTTACCACATGCTCATCTTATGTTGCATTTGAAAACAGTGAAAAGTCCCCCAAATGCTCCGTGTGCAGTGGAAACAAAACTTGGATGGATTTTATTTGGAAACTTACCTGGAGCCGCCTTGGAAGCAGAAAAAGTTATGTCTATCTTCCATGTGAATAGTGAACCTATCGACGAGCTCCACGAGTTAGTAAAACGAAGATTCACAACAGAGGATTTCGGAGTGAAGCCAAACTGCCTCACAACTAAATCCAAAGCTGAGGCCAGAGCTATCTCCCTGATCGATTCCAATATGAAGTAAGTGAATGGCAAGTTTGAAACTCCTCTCCTGTGGAAGAGGAACGATATTGTGTTGCCCGAGAGCCGAAACAATGCCTTTCGACGGCTATTCTCATGGGAAAAGAAATTGGATAAGTGCCCAACAACTGCTGAGTTATACTACAAAAGATGAAGCATTACGAAGATGTTGGTTACATTAGAAAACTAACTCCCGAGGAGTCCTCTGCAAATCCGGAGAGACTATGGTGGCTTCCCCACTTTGGTGCTTATCATCCCAAAAAGCCTGGAAAGCTCAGACTCGTTTTCGATGCGGCGGCTAGGACTAACGGTACGAGTCTAAACGAAAATCTTCTACCAGGACCAGACAGATTGAAGCCCTTGCCTGCAGTTCTGTGGAAATTTCGTCAACGGAAAATTGCTATTACTGAAGACATCAAGGAGATATTTCATCAGGTGAGAGTGACTGAAGTGGATCAAGACTCTCAAAGATTTCTCTGGAGAGGTGCCGATAGGGAAGGACCACCAGAGGAATACAAAATGCTTGTGATGACCTTTGGGTCAACGTGTTCTCCATTTTGTGCTCAGATGGCCATGAACAAGAATGCTCTGCAGTGGAAGGAAGAGTTCCCTGATGCCTGCCGTGCCATTGTCGATAATCATTATGTCGATGATTATCTAGACAGCTGTGACAGTGTTAGTGAAGCGTATAAAATGTTTCAAGATGTATATGAAGTACACAGCAGAGGAGGATTCCACATCTGTAACTTCACTACTAATTCCCGTGAGCTGATCCGAAAAATACTCAAGGAATTAATATCGGACTCCCAAAAGAACCTGGAAACTGAAAATAGAATTTCTGGACGGAGAGAATACTAGGAATGTCTTGGGATCCAGAAACGGACTGTTTCTTTTTCACTACTAACTTGACTGGAATAAAAAAAAATCATTTCCGGAAGTCAAGTACCAACGAAAAGGGAAGCCCTTTCCCTAATCATGTCTGTCTTCGACCCCATGGGATTTGTTTCTCATCTGACTGTGAAAGCAAGAATGATCCTACAGGATACTTGGAGATCTGGAATAGGATGGGACGATGAGGTGCCCTCATCTATTCATGCAAAGTGGAAGTACTGGCTGGAGGAACTTCAAGAAATAAATTCATGCAAGATTCCCCGATGCTACTCGCAGTGGTTTTCTAAAACAGACGAAATCCAGCTGCCCATATTTTGCGATGCAAGCGAGTCTGCATTCGCCTCGGTCGCTTACTTTCGAATTTTGAAGGATGGAGTGATTGATACCAGCATCGTGTGTGCGAAGACTAGAGTGGCTCCATTAAAGCCACTGTCAATTCCCCGGATGGAGTTACAGGCCGCAGTTTTAGGAAGCCGAATTGCGAAGACTATAATTTAGGGACGCGGGTATACTCCGAGGAGAACAGTGTTTTGGACAGATAGTCGGACTGTGTTGTGTTGGCTCCGGTCTGATGGAAAAAAGTTCCAGCCATTTGTGTCTCACAGGATCGGAGAAATCCAAGAGGAAACAAATGCAGGCGACTGGCGATGGGTGCCCACCGCCGAAAATGTTTCTGACGAAGCTACAAGATTCAATAAAGATTGCGACTGGAAACCTGGATTGGGACGGCTTGGAATTGAGAAAGGAATTCGTATGTGCTGTGCTGAAAGCTAGAGTCATCGCGAATCCGATGGATGCCACCAAATTCTCTAATTGGACAAAATTATTAAAAACTACTGCATATGTTTTGCGTTTCTGTTATTACATTGCGAGGAAGAAGTTCAAGTATGCGTACACTTCCCTTGTCGTTGAAGTAGATTAAATGAAAAGAGCAGAACTCCAGTGGTGGAGATGGAGCCAAGCAGAAATGCCCGAAGCGCAACAGTTGCAAAATAATCTACCACTTGGAAGAAGCCCTTTGACAACATATGATCCTTTCCTGGATGAAAATGGGATTATGCGTATGAAGGGACGCGTTCAAGCCCCGGTGGACATAGGAGATATGGAAAGAAATCCTGTTATTCTTAACCCAAAAAATCCCTAAACTGTACTAATGATTATGCATCATCACCGTAAGGCTGGACATCATGGACAAGATAAGGTGATGAACGACCTGAAAATGAAGTTCTGCATCCCTAAGCTGAGAGCTGCCGTGCGGAGGTTGTGGAACAATTGCTCGCTCTGCAAAATCAGACGTGCTCGTCCAAGACCACCCCTAATGGGAGAAATACCGAAGTGCCGACTAGCAAGTTTTCAGCCATCGTTCACCGAGACCGGCCTCGACTACTTCGGGCCGATGAGTTCAAATTGACTTTTTTCAAAAAGTATAAAAAGGCCCACTTTTTTTATTGTTGATGTTGGTACTCTAGAGGTCACTCTACAACTCTGCTGTCTCACATTTTTCCTACCACTTAGGGAAACTTTTTTATGACATTTTCTGTTTCATACAAAAATTTTGTATGACTTTCAAATCAACTTTTTTCAAAAGGTATAAAAAGGCCCACTTTTTTTATTGTTGATGTTGGTACTCTAGAGGTCACTCTACAACTCTGCTGTCTCACATTTTTCCTACCACTTAGGGAAACTTTTTTATGACACTTGCAATATCTCCAAAAATCCAAATTTTTCAAATCAACTTTTTTCAAAAGGTATAAAAAGGCCCACTTTTTTTATTGTTGATGTTGGTACTCTAGAGGTCACTCTACAACTCTGCTGTCTCACATTTTTCCTACCACTTAGGGAAACTTTTTTATGACATTTTCAGTTTCATACAAAAATTTTGTATGACTTTCAAATCAACTTTTTTCAAAAGGTATAAAAACGCCCACTTTTTTTATTGTTGATGTTGGTACTCTAGAGGTCACTCTACAACTCTGCTGTCTCACATTTTTCCTACCACTTAGGGAAACTTTTTTATGACATTTGCAATATCTCCAAAAATCCAAATTTTTCAAATCAACTTTTTTCAAAAGGTATAAAAAGGCCCACTTTTTTTATTGTTGATGTTGGTACTCTAGAGGTCACTCTACAACTCTGCTGTCTCACATTTTTCCTACCACTTAGGGAAACTTTTTTATGACACTTTCAGTTTCTCCAAAAATTTTGTATGACTTTCAAATCAACTTTTTTCAAAAGGTATGAAAAGGCCCACTTTCTTTATTGTTGATGTTGGTACTCTAGAGGTCACTCTACAACTCTGCTGTCTCACATTTTTCCTACCACTTAGGGAAACTTTTTTATGACATTTTCAGTTTCATACAAAAATTTTGTATGACTTTCAAATCAACTTTTTTCAAAAGGTATAAAAAGGCCCACTTTTTTTATTGTTGATGTTGGTACTCTAGAGGTCACTCTACAACTCTGCTGTCTCACATTTTTCCTACCACTTAGGGAAACTTTTTTATGACACTTGCAATATCTCCAAAAATCCAAATTTTTCAAATCAACTTTTTTCAAAAGGTATAAAAAGGCCCACTTTTTTTATTGTTGATGTTGGTACTCTAGAGGTCACTCTACAACTCTGCTGTCTCACATTTTTCCTACCACTTAGGGAAACTTTTTTATGACACTTGCAATATCTCCAAAAATCCAAATTTTTCAAATCAACTTTTTTCAAAAGGTATAAAAAGGCCCACTTTTTTTATTGTTGATGTTGGTACTCTAGAGGTCACTCTACAACTCTGCTGTCTCACATTTTTCCTACCACTTAGGGAAACTTTTTTATGACATTTTCAGTTTCATACAAAAATTTTGTATGACTTTCAAATCAACTTTTTTCAAAAGGTATAAAAAGGCCCACTTTTTTTATTGTTGATGTTGGTACTCTAGAGGTCACTCTACAACTCTGCTGTCTCACATTTTTCCTACCACTTAGGGAAACTTTTTTATGACACTTGCAATATCTCCAAAAATCCAAATTTTTCAAATCAACTTTTTTCAAAAGGTATAAAAAGGCCCACTTTTTTTATTGTTGATGTTGGTACTCTAGAGGTCACTCTACAACTCTGCTATCTCACATTATTCCCACCTCTTAGGGAAACTTTTTTATGACATTTTCAATTTCATACAAAAATTTGTATGACTTTCAATCAACTTTTTTCAAAGGTATAAAAGGCCCACTTTTTTATGTTGATGTGGTACTCTAAGGCACTCTACAACCTGCTGTCTCACATTTTCTACCTTAGGGAAACTTTTTTATGACACTTGCATATCCCAAAAACCAATTTTTCAATCAACTTTTTTCAAAAGGTATAAAAGGCCCACTTTTTTTATGTTGTGTGGTACTCTAGAGGCACTCTACACTCTGTATCCACATATCCGATCCGGAGGGAACTTTTTATGAATTTTCATTTCATACAAAAATTTGATGACTTTTAAATCAACTTTTTTTAAATTTTGACATATTGAATTGCATAAGATGAATGGAATTACGTGCTTTATTTTTACTTTTATTAACATTCCAAAATGTTCCTCGGCGGGCAAAATTTTTTTGTACAAAAATTTTGTACAAAAATTTGTACAAAAATTTTGTCCAACTTCACACACATATGTTATTTATCAATGCTGTGGATGTGCATATTGTCGTGGGTTTTCAGTTGCATTTGCATATTTTATTTTTAGCGGTTCCGAAACTTATTCAACGTTACATATAGGTAGCGCATGTAATGTATGTAAAATGGAACGAATGTAAAACGGAGCATTTCTGCTATTTTAGCCTAATTGTATTTAATTAGAGGACGTGAGTTTGGGAAGTTTGAACATACTTTTATTGTGTATTGGAGTCTTTCCTAAATACTATGACTTGCTTGAAGAAGTGTCCTATGAAGAAGCTAAGAAAATCTATAAAACCATAGAATGCAAGAAATTAGGGTTTTACTATAACATCTGCGTTTAGACCGGCATAGAATATAGTATCATTTCCTTGTGAAGAATACAATGGACACTGTGCGTATTTCTCCCGTTAATACACACAGTGTCGATGTTAGTGTTAACATTGTTATTAAAATGTATACAACAAATTATTGAAGTTATGATGAAAATTATCAGAAAACTGATGTTTTGTGTTGCTTTGATAAGGTATGTAACACGGAGTCCTGAATCTGACGCCCACTATGTGTACTGCAAAAAATGGTTGCTTTACCAAGCCCAAGGATCTGAAAGTCATACGCGATTTTGTTAGCTACTGGCCGGACAAGTAGCTTCGAACACTAAATATATGTAAATTATATATCGGTAAGATGTACTTGCCTATGTATTTGTAATATGACTATTTTATCTTCCCAAAATACACAGACATTGTTCGCCTATTGACAAAATGTAAGTCGACTGGTAAGAATGTTTGCCACACATTTATTACAGTTTTCTTCCAGCCCCATTGCGTAGAAGA
>JABJWA020000338.1:0-17390 GCA_020352615.2 Yoshiicerus persimilis | reverse complement strand
GTAAAAATCAGAAAAACCTATATAACTTCAAAAAATTAATTAATTTAAATATGCATTAAATTGTGGCTGGCGTAAGATGTTCTATATTTTTGTGTTTTGCTTCCGCACGCATGTGCTCTTTATTGTTTATATGCATTGCAATGGTTTATTATATTATGATTATGACTGACTCTAGTAGTACATATATAAAGATTTAAATTATGGCATGATTGGTACTTCTGTAGACATGTGGTAGTAAATGAAAGTATTGGCATTAATAAATGTTTGCTACTACATTAGTTCTATTTCTTGACTCCACGAATTAAAGTTAGTTTGTCTGAAGTTGGCGAAGGGCATATCTCACCGTACAAGCCCCAACTTCTTCAGCTATATAGGCAATTTTTCCCAGAAAAAATGCCAATCAAATATTTCTTGCTTCTGTAATGGACAACTTGTCCCTATGATGAAGACTTCAAATAAATTTGTCTTCTCTATGCAGAAATCACGATAAAGCAATACGTTGTGTTGCACTACGAATAATAAAAAATAAAGCGTAAAAAAGCTAAAATAGAACTGAGAACTTATATTCAACTTAGTATAAATTATTCTCGACTTATCACTTATTTTACTGCCTGAACTCCATGTCTAATTATTTTCATTTTTAACCCGATCAAAAGATATATAACCCTCATATATTTCCTTTAATAAACCTTTCAATTCTGCTAGCTACTTGATACTAGAGCCAAGAGTTAAGAGTGGCTTGTTACACAATATTGGATAGAACCGATCGAGAGGCATCCGTCTGTAGTCTTTAGGTTAGGGTAGTACTTTAATAATAACACTTTTTTAGAATTTCTTACCAGCCATGTATGAATACGTTCATCATAATGACCTTACGCAAATATTAGGGAAATGAATGATAGAATCTCTTTTTCATGAAGTTTGCACTTATTGGGCATTTGGTGCCCTATACTTGCTTAAATTGAGATAGGACTATTTAACTAGGTATTGACTCATTTTAGTGACTATATACTAATTAATTACTGATTATCTGTTCAAGCTTGCATTTCGTATCTATATGTGTTCATAATACATTTTATTTATTTATGTTGCATTATTTATATTAACGTTGTTATGTTAAGATTAATTATGTTGTAATAACCTGAGTAGGCGGGAATACTGCTTTGGAAAAAGAATTAGGGGCACCCAGCACATTTCATTTATCCTTGACTGAGTGGGAAGGTTGCGGACAACCTTCCGCGGCCGTCGGCAGAAGCGTGCATGCAAGCAGAGCCATCATTTAAGCAGAGCAAGCGGGAAAGCATAACTACGTATATATTTAAAGCCGTCATTTCATAATTTCATAAAATTTCAAGTCCAGAAAGGGACGGAGCGACGTGGAAACGAGCTCACCCTCTGAGCTCCGCGGTAAGACTGAACCTTCCTCCCCTAGTCTCTTCGTATAAATGAACATCTGGATTGTTCATTCCCCCTCGGCTCTTTCCTGATTGGCCGAATCAAAGGGCATCTGGCATTTCGACCTGCTCTACACTTGCCTTTCGTTCTACAAATGATATTCTCAATATTCATTTCCTTCAAATACTCACACTTTATTTTATTCATGTACATAATTTTGAGTATTCATGCATCAATGGGTATATAATATATCAACAAGTTTTATTCCATATAACGAACATTACTTACCATATAAGGAAATATTTTATATAGGCACGTAGTATAAGTTAACTTACTAACTGTAAATTATAAGTACTAGTTGCTTCGTATTTAGCTTACAGTACCATATTCAATACTTATATTAGTATACTAAGTAGGAAAATGTACCGCTATATTTACTAACTAAGCGATTATAACTATTATACTTGTATCAAATGCCAGTTACAGGTGAGTATTTACAGAATGCACACGTGAATATTTCACAGAGCAGGCCGTCGAAAGAATTGCCGCAGCAATGGGATGTCGCAACGCAGCAATGATTAAGTTATGTATCTACGCTATACTATCTGACTGCAGCATCGGTAGCAATGGGATGTCGCAACGCAGCAGTGTAAGTACTAAATGCACTAAGAAACTAGACAAATATTTTATGAAACTGAATAGTTTAGGGAAATTTATACAAATATCTAACAAGAATTCAGAAAACATCTGTAAATGTTGAAAAATGTTCTTGAAACGCTAGAAAATGTTGACAAATTAAACAAAAACCAAAAAAAGTCAGACAAAAATCAGAAAAAGTTAGACAAAACCTGAAAAGTCAGACGAAAACTGATAAAAATCTAATGAAACCAAAGAAAACTCAAGAAATTGAACAAAATCTTGTAAAACTTGGCTGAATTCGACCAAATGCATCGACAAACACGCTCAAATCTGCTGAAACACCCATTATCTCGATGCGCAAGCATGTAGAGATTCTGACACGAGGCAGCTGGAGACTCTATAGTAATGGTTGATTGAGCAGAATTTTATCAAGAATTCTCCGCGTGTCAACCGACTTCTTTCCACATTTCTCTTTATGGGCAGCTAAGATATCTGAAGACGTAGAGCGAAAGTCACACTTCGGGCATTCCATTAGTTTCTTCTTATGTTTCAGTACAGCATGTAATTCCAACGCTGCCCGGTTTTCGAAAGGATAATGGCACATTAAGCAAGTGAGGGTTAGCTTCCGTAGAGGAAAGCCGCTATAACACAGATAGACAAGTAGGATTAAACCTATACTAAATGCTTATATCACTATATAGTAAATATGTATATTTAATAGAAATGACTTACTGCATAGATGTATTATGTTCTTTCAGCCGTTTCACATCTTCCAAGCAGATGTGGCATGTTAGGCAAACAACTTTTTTATGTACTCTGCTTGCGTGGCGAACTAGCAATATTCTTTTGTACGCTCTGTAGTCGCATATGTCACATTCAAATGCTCTAATATGTGTATAGAGATGCTTCTTATAGTCTTCTAATGAATTTTGAGTCCAGCTGCAGTAAGGGCACTTGTAGTTTCGAATAACTATTAAGAAATCATAAATTATTATCAAGTACATTAGTTGCTCAATTATAATGCTTTAAATAGGCGTACCCTTCTTCTTTGTTTCTTCAAATTTGGAATGCAGGATAGGTTCTGCAGGGTCCTTTAGCAGCATAATCTTTTGATGTCGAATTACTTCATGAACTTGTAACTGGCATATAGTCCAAAACTTCAATTCACATTGAGTACAATCGTACGTTACTTCGGTTTTGCTAGAAAATTTAAACAATGCTTAGATTTTGAATTCTAAAATTATTTCTTATTGATTACTATGAATTATTAACTGCTCCTCTTCAAGATGACACATTATTATTTCCCCATTGAAAGGTCCATAAAAGGGGCAATTGGGGCATGAGTATTCATTATGGGCACGCTCTGTATGTCTACTTAATTCTATTTCGCATATAAATCCTCTTTTGCATATGGGACATTGGTGAAATTTGAAATGCCATTGCAAATGTTTTGAAAGCTTTTCAATTTTGTCAGTCTGATAGTTACATTGCGGGCATAGGTATAGTATTCCTGAAAACAATAAAATAGTGCAATGTAATGGAAAACAACTTAACTTTGAAAGTCAATATGTATCATTGAATTCGAAAATTGTTTTCAATACCTTGACTTGACGGTTTCCCAATGGTTGATTCTTCTGGAATATTTTCCAACTGCTGAGTAGACGAATCATCTTCGGAAGGCATTTCTGGCAGTGAAGTTGCAATTCCGTATTTCTTTTTAACACTGTTCTTTCTAAAGTTGTATTTTATATGCGGATGCTTTGCTATAAAGTGCCGCTTCAAACTAAATGCTCTATTAAACTGAGATTCACACTCACAACATTGCAAACGCTTCTCCATTCTAACCAGCACTTCAAATACTAAATCAATCGCAAATTTTACAAACAGAACTGAACTGAAGCAGAAGTAAATGTAAACTGAACCAGAAGCGAAGCCACTCTGTTCGCCGGCGGTTGGAAATCAAATACTTCCCTCGCAGCGATTGGATTGGACGCGAGACTCCATGTAGCTTTACACATAGGGAGAGTAATGCTGGTTTGGTAAGACCGTTGTTTTGGTAAGTTTAGCTAGCTGATCTGGAATGAGTTAAGAAGTAAAGCATGTGATAATTGCTGAATACATGTAAATACGATGTGTACGTAATGAAATCTCACTAATGTAAACAATTCTTAGAATTTAGGGCGTGAGAGATGATTTGCGATAAGAAATCACCCCAAGTTAATGAATCATCATCTCCTTTCTCCTTTAAACGTATTTGCAGATTTGACTGTTAGTACAGATTTGAAATTGCTGCAGATACTTTGTAATACAGTTAAAGTAACACTATGGTATTTTTAATTAAAATACTCATTTGCGTAGGTTTATTTGGAAATATTTTCGGTTGCCTGGAATTATCAAATAGCTGCGGTAAATGTATCAAGTCGGGCTGTGAGTATGTCATATATCGAAGAGGAACTAGATGTGACACTGTTGGTAATCATGGACTCAAAATCCGGAGAATAATAAAAACTGTTGAAAGTTGCTCAGAATGTAAGTGCATTTGGAAATATAAATTTCATTGGCATCAAACAATTTTGATTTTGTAGTGTTGCTAAATTACTTTTATAATTTCAGTTGACAGAATTTCTGCAACGACTCCAACTACTGCAGCAAGTATTCCAACAAATGCTGTAACGACTCCAACTACCGCAGCAAGCATTCCAGCAAATGCTGCAACGACTCCAACTACCGCTGCAACTACTCCAACTACTGCAGCAAGTATTCCAACTAACGCAGCAAGTATTCCAACAAACGCAGCAAGCGTTTCAACTACCACAACTGATTACATTCCAACAACTACCGATTCTACAAGTTCAGGCAAGTCCAACTAGTATTTTGATATTCTAGTTTATAGATATTGTAAATATAAGAGCATTTCGTTTTCAGGAATCGTAAATGGAAAATTTTCTAAAACTACTCCAAAAGTAGGCAGTCGATTTCAGAAGAAAAAGAAATTGAAGTTGAAAAGAAAAGCAGTTTTCATGCGTAAACTTTCGACTTCCCTTTGTGAAGTGAATGAAACAGTAAGTCAACTACGTGCGGCTGATGACGTAAGGGAAAAGACAAAACGAAAGCTTGAACTTTGGCTGGCAGAGAGTCCTTTACTACATATTCAGACAGACTGCCCAGCTTTTCCATTGAAACGACGTGGGTTGATTCGGAGATCTATTAAAGCCTTATGTAACGTACAGAAAGTAGTCAAGTGCTATATAAAACTGGAAAAAGTTTCCAAGGCAGATAAGAAAAAGCTTCTTCGTTGGAACAGGCAGAATATTTTACACAACTCTCAGTTATGTAATTCATTTAAGAAATTTGATAAGTGTCCATGACGTTCAGATAAATGGTTTACTATGTCAGTTATTTATAATATTATATGAAATGAGATGCATTTATAGTGAATATTATAGTTAATATATTATTATAGTTAATTAAATAAAACTTAAGATTAATTTTCAAATCTCATATTGGAATATAATTTTTTACTTTACTTTGAGTTGATTCGATTGATTATTGTTAGATGCCAAAAATCACGTTCGTAATAGAGATAGAACCTGAACTGAACTGAGAATAGAATGAATTCATTCATTTTCGTTTTACAGTGTTGGAACTGCACACGTATTATGCAGTACACTACAGTTTTAAAATTTGTAACTAGATTTCATTCTCATTTAGACAATATGATTCAATTTTTTCATGAAAGGTTATGAATATAAATGTAAATAAACAAATCTTTTTCTTATTGAAAGTACTTCCCATATTATTGTTTAATATCAGTTTGCCAAAATGAAATGATACACACACGAGATATGCGACACATTCATAGAATGAACGATTACAAAACAAACAGAATAATAACACATAATGACAATAACAAGTTGAATTTACAGTACAATTTAAGTTTGGAAGTCACTCAGTGTGAATTGAGATTGGGATTATTAGCTCTCGTTACATTGACTCTCATAATATTTAAAACATAGCCCGCACTTTTCATTTGGCCAAGGCTGGTGTAACCATAGTAATTCTCTTATAAGGTAGTCTCATACGAAACATTTCGCTGTGGATCTAAATGCAACTCACATTAATTATCAATGTCAATAACAGTACAGTATGGAATGAATAGATATGGCACTCTAAAATAATTAACTAGAATAATTATTGAAATATTGGGGGATTTTACAAGAGAAATTGCCAAGCCTTGGTATTACGAAATGCAGCAACGGTAGCAACGCGCAGCAACGGGTAGCAACGGTAGCAATTACTTGCATGTAGCTACACTGTACCATCAGATCACTTCACTGCAGCAACGGGTAGCAACGGTAGCAATTGCTTGTATGTAGCTACACTGTGTAGCTTATTCTCTGTACTTCTACTATTTAAATGACCATTGCAATGGAATTACCTACTTTGGTTTGCCCAACGGTCATTTGGAGTTCTTTATATTATCATGTATGTAATAGAATATAAAACTCTATTTTACAATATGTTTAGAAGTTTATTGCTCAATTTACTTAAATGCATGTAAAGAATTAGGTTACCAAACAGTATGCATTTCTATATTATTCACATCGAGTTTGGTAAACGTTAATGTAATATGTATTTGTCCTGAAACAAAGATGCAACACTAAACTGTAGAGCGTATAAAGAAAGGTCGTGTATGTAATTTATGGCTTTGTTTATCTAGAATGTGCATAATATGCATTATGTGACAGTATTACCTACTTTGATTGAAAGGTAGTAAACTAGCCATATAGGTATACTGGGATTACCTCTTCTTTCTTAATGTACAATACTGGAGAAGTTTAGCGGGACTTAAAAGTTTAAACTCGTCATTTATCTTTGTGCAATGTAACAATCAGTAAGTACATTTTGATTTTCTTTGGTGAAATTTCAAGATTCTTTGAGTTAAAATGGGTTTGCCATTACTTAATGTGAATTTGTGCCGAGGCTTTGAATTAGTTCATTACTACGATAAACGCTTTAAGGGTAGGGAGATTACTAGTGACGAAAAACTATATAAAAGTTTGCATTTACGGCATAGTGGAAAGTTCGATATGAGGGAAATTGATAGTTACGGCATTGGAGATTTTCAATACGTCAAATTGGTGAAAGAAAAAGAAGTATTTACTACAGAGAATGTGAAATTGGAAAACGTGCCTCAAAAATTTCGTAACATCGGCAATCGTCAATTGAGTATTTATTTCATTCTATTTTCATTTATTTTCATTTCAGTTAAATAATTCGACCAGATCAAATGTGCAAATTTTGATTCAGTAATTATTATTTTAGTAATGAGGACTACCCGGACGAGACAAATGAAATCAAAGAAGACAGTATTGCTCAGGCAATTGAAAACTTGGCTGAAATGTCACCCAGGCCGTACAAAATTGATTTCTCCGATAAATACGGCGGAGAAGATATCTTAAATCTCAACGAACTTTCGAACCCATTGCTGCAATACAATTCCCGTAAAGAGTTAGCAGGTATTACCTCATTCTTTCTGCTGATCGGACCAGCTTACTCAATGGCACCGTGGCATATTGAGGATCATGCACTTGATTCCATCAATATCATTCTTAATGCAACTGGGAAGAAGTATTGGTATGTATTTTAAATTACTGCTTTATATTTTTGAATGACTTGTAGTGGTAATGTAATGTTTTTAATTATGTAGGGTGCTGATAAATCCTGCACATAACGAGAAACTCGAGGAAGCTTTTAGAAAGCACTTCAAAAAGCAGGGGAAGGCTTATCTGGGGAAATGCCATTTTTTCAGACTGAAGAATTATGCATGCACTCTGAAATTCCTTGATGATAATGGTATCGAGTACACCACGGTGAGTATTTAACTTTTATAAATGTAGCAATAACGGTATTTAACTCAATTTAGATTATTCAACGTTGTGGGGAAGTAGTTTTTGTCGGCTCTAATGTCTACCATATGGTAAATTATTCTTCTATTATTATTTCATAAATTAATTAAACATGCTTTTATTGTTAATTATATTTATTTTATAGGTTATAAATCTTACTTATACGGTTGCTGCGGCGATAAATGTCGTGACAATGACCAACATGTTTGACATATTGAAATTTAAACCGTGTTTATGTGAATGGCCAAATAGTATACTGGGATCTCCCTGGACCATGGTGTAAGTATTTCAATATTTTACAATACAGTTAGCTAAATGATATAAAATGCTATTTAATTACTAATATTATTCTAATCGTTGTTCTAGGCACGGACAGGATTTAACGCGATGCATTTTTACTCTGCATTATGATATTGTGAAGTGGTTTGAAAGTCATGTGCTACTACTCATGTCTATCCCCTCCCAAGAGTTGTCATTAACTTTGGACAACTCTTTCACTGCTGTCTAAAGCAACTCTGGGCAGAATACAAATAATTTTTGTGCGGTTTGACGTATCCTGAAGCCTCTTACGTTACTGTATTTGAGTAGCGGTGAAACAGAGTTCTACACATCTAAATAACATATCCTGAAACAAGCAACATTCGTGTACTGTGTAGACAAAGAGACATATCACGATAAGTGTTTGACTATCTGGATTTCCATAATGACCGTGAGCTATTATTGCTAATCTGTTGTATTTTAGGCAATGCACTAATATTTTGATTTACAAAACAAAACTGGCATTTGAATCTATTAGTAACTTCTTCCATTCCGCCATTGCCATTCTTCTCAGACAAAACCACAAACAAAAGAAAATCCTCATCTATGGATTTCTGTGCTTAATGCTAAATATTCTGTTGAGTAGAGTAAGAGTATGGACAATTTCCGTGAACTAATTCTGAAAGATTATAAAATATTTACTATTATTGGACGTAATGGGAGAAATGAATAAAAGTTATGTCTATTATTCTAAGCATACTTTTTTCGTACAATATGGTATTACGGACAAAGAATGTATTTCTGTGATACTAATAAGATTAATGCGACTTCAGAGAAAGATATAATTATATCGTGTTTGTCAGACGTGAAACTGAAACTCTTTATTCAAAATAGTAATTCTAATTCTGAATCACTGTTTTACAGCACACAACAATATCGTCCCTTATTGAAATGTTTTAGAACAATGGAACATGCTCATCACAAACCCCTTTCATGGATATTTAGGTTGTTTAGGATATGAACTTTGAAACGTTGTGCAAGAACTGAATGAAATCGAACTACTCAACCTTTGGCGACGATTTGCATATTTCATTCCTGAGGTAATTGGATTCTTCGACAGGGAAAAGCAATCTGAAGGGAAAGTTCGGAGCCTTAGCTTTGACATGAAAATTGGAGCAATTTTTCCTGTACTTGATTATCTTTCTGCCTATTTTCATATTTCCAATGAAAATCATTTCGGCTAAACTCATTCACAACATACATACTGTTTATTCTTTCTGAATGTATTTCAGCATTACATAGCCTGTAAATATCAATTATTACAAGGTTTGACTTGTCCAAATGTAGTGTAATACTAATTCCATTGAAATGTAATATCAATGTCGGTATTTTGGATATATAGCAAGTGTTCCTATGTTTCTTTTTCTACTTGAAAGCTTTTCATTCAAAATATGCGTGCTTTGTGCTTCGTTGATTTTGTGTTGTATATTAATAATCCTGAATGTAATACCTACCATAAAAGTAAAAAAACACAAATGGAATTCTTGTACTTGTTTGTATTCAGGAATTGCTATGACATCAATTTACATTATAGCGTATTACATAAATGTTTGAGCTGTATTTACAATCCATTTACTATTGATTCATTCAACAGCAAAACAAGAAGCAGTAAAGTGGGAAAAACTAATCCTGAATAAATGCTACTCATTAAACTGTAATACGCGATGACTATTTCATCATCTTTTCTTTACTTTGTTTACACTTTGGTAACTTAAAGTAGGTCTCAGCTTTGCATTTACTCTACTTAGATTCAACCGCGGTTAAAATTCTTGTAGTAGTTAAAAGTTTAGAAAGTAAACTCGATGCAATTGTAATTTACATACAACGCGTGTACATCACAGCACACTTCCAAAACACAAAGGTAATTTCCTACATACTATGCTGTGTGCATTTCAGAGAATGGTCTTAATTTACCTAATTACCTCGGATTAGTGCGTAAGTTCGACTCCTAAGTACTCTAGGTATCAAGAATTACATGTCATCAATGAATTCCAATACTTTTGAGAAACAAAAGAAATGAAAAAGTATAAATACACCCAAAAGGTGAAACAATCTGTCATCTGCCTCTGGAATTCTGTCAAAGTCACTGCTCTGCTGCATTTGATCTTCACTCCCTGTTGCTGCCCGTCCTGCCGCCTATACGAAGATCTTTTCAACTTAAGTTGCTGACTAAGGATTTCTGCACCTAAGACAAGATGAGTAAGTATCGTTTCAATTCTTTTCTCTTACCTTTGTAAATTATATACCTACTTTGAACTTTTCATTTTGCAGATTGTGGACAGCATTTTTCGTGTGAAAAGTGTGTGAAATCTAGCTGCACCTGGATTGTACAGAATTTTTCTGGATATTGTGCAACAGATTCCTTGGGTGTGGATGGAGAATTCTCTGCAGTTGACAGCCAGGACGTTCTCATCTGTGCGTACTTGCCCACTCGTCCAACTTCCACCAGTACTACTACTACTACAGTGAGCCCTGAGACGAGAACTCCAAATGTCCAGCCTGCAAACGAGACCGACTTTTCACACGGATTTCTTTATGGTTAGTTAATTTCAAATAATTCATTGCTGCCCTTTGCTGCACTTTGCTGCACAGTAGCATTTCAACTTTTATTATTTATTGTCATTTCTCATTCTGTTGCAGGTATCGGATTTTGGTTAGCTGCGATTATGATGCTGACAATTGCTGTGATAATCATCATCTGCATTGCAAACTTGTACTCGGACGAGGATAACTGGAGCAAACGTTGGCTTGCTGCAGTACTTAGTTTTTTCAATGGAGTGTGGACTACATGTGGTGGATGGGGACGCTCGTTGCTGGATTTCTGCACAGATTGCTGGACTAGGTTTCGACAAGTGCCTAACGTACCGAACAGAAATGAGGAAAACGAGGGAACAGAAATGCGATCCCAAGTTCCAACTGACAGCCCTTTGAAACAGGCTGAAGATAAAGATCAAACTTTTGTAAGAATTATATTCATATTGGTATTCTATTCTTTCAAACTATAGTAAGACAATTTCAAATTTACAAAGTGCATTTTCAAAACATGTCATTTGTTGTCTTTACAGGAAGACTCGCAAGTAAACAAGGTATTGGCAGAACAACTGGACTTGGCTGAACAGGGAACCTCGAAAGCCCCACCAGGAGGACCGCTTTTCACTTCTACTCCTAAAGGTCCAACTATGCCCACTTTAAGCGGCCCATTCGGTGATACTTCTTTAAATGAAACCTCGTTTGAGACAAACAAGCGGGTCAAGGCCGACTCCCGTCTTGCTGTCGTTATTAAAACCCTAAGAAATAACAAGGAATACTAAGGATTGCAGCAGTGAAAATTATGGACTGATTTGATTGAACGGTGGACTGATTCCTGAGTTTAGTTTTAGTGTTGTTACATATTTAATGAATTTGATATTGTAGTTTGACATTTAGTATTTTTTGTTTGATGATATTTAGCTGCTTAGTATTTTAGTTTATGATTGATGAATTTGTTACTATTATTTAAACGTTTGACATTTAGTATTTGAGTTTTTGATTGATGAATTTTGAAAGTGATATTTAGCTGACTAGTGAATTATGTTTAATGAATTATAATGTCTGTTGAT
The DNA here is from genome assembly GCA_020352615.2 of Yoshiicerus persimilis. Lineage (NCBI taxonomy): Eukaryota > Metazoa > Arthropoda > Collembola > Entomobryomorpha > Tomoceridae > Yoshiicerus > Yoshiicerus persimilis. The sequence continues at coordinate 5,530 of JABJWA020000338.1, read as the reverse complement.
GAATATTGTTGTTGAATATTGTTTGGTGATTTACATTTAATTTGTTTACTAAGCACTGACATGAATGAATTTCGTATTTTCATATGCTAAATAAATATTACCTGAACATGAGAAAATGTTTTCAACTTGCATTTATTCATTTAATTACATATAATTAGAAATGAATGCAGCAAAAGGCAGCAATTACTTTACATGTACCCACACTGTAGCATCCATTTGCAGCAATGTAGCATCGGGTAGCAGTCTTAGATGTGATCTTCTTTTGGCCTGCATAGAAACATGTATTAGGAAACAGTATAAAATACAGAGATAAAATTTGCTTTGACTAAATGTGATTTATAGCTTACACCATAGTTTTATAAAGGGCAACTGTCGATTCAAGCATTGACTTTTCTCCTTTCAACTTTTTAAGTTGGTCTTTCATGATTAAATTCTCTTGTCTCAAAAGCCAATTATTGTTACAAGCCTTATCCAGCTTTTCATCCATAAGCAGGGCCTGATTGTATCTGCAAATAGACAATTTCATGGATGACAACAAAAGTTGCTGCAGTGCATGCGCTTCCTTACGCTTAAGCTGTAATTCTTCAGGCCCGTCGATTATTTCAGCATTTCTTTTCTCCCAGGCTGCTAAAATGTTCTGTACAGTTAAATAGAACGATGCTTTTAAAAGTTCAACTTTAACATTTTGCAGAGTAAATGCATAATACCTTTGTGCGGTGTATCAAACTTATTATCGACCGAGTTCATTGAATCTTTGGTATTTTTCCGTGGAATTCGTCTACTTGCCTCTGATGAACTTGTCGAATTTGTCATGGAAGACTCCTTCAAAGATTTTGGTGATGCGCTTTGTACAGATTCATCTTCTGAGCTGGAAATGATATTGCATGCCTTTCGTTTTATGAGCCGCTTACTCTTTTCAGGTGTTGCGTCATCTATAAAGTTTCGATCATCAGTGTTTTCTGATTCGATGTCGTAGTTCTCCTTATCATTACCACCCTGTGATAAGAATACGTCAAATAAATAAAGGTGTAATGAGAAATGCATGCTGTAATTACATTTTGCTAAATGGAAACCTCTTGGACGGCTTCATAATCCAGAAAGGCAGCCGCACGAGAAAAATCTTCATCGCTAGTGTTTACTATAGAAAGTAAAATCAGTTTTTAAAATGTTATAAAATATTTGTAAGTATAATTAGTATCTTAATTGGAAACCTCGATCGGAATCCATTTTGATGGGTTAATAAATAAATTCTTGTGAAGCTAGCAAAGACAAAGTATGAAGTGAAGTGGATAACTTGTCCTGCGACTAAAGATTTAGATGTGGGAAAATTCGATGGCGGGAATGGTTATAATGCAATGAACGGAATAATATTTCCTTGTACCATTTCTTTGCTGTGTAATTATGCATGTAAGTTTGTGTTTCACTGGCTTCCCCTTCTGTAATATGATACGCAAAGCTAAATATAGAACGCTCTCCTCGTCTTGCTTGGTACACACAGTGTAGTAAAACATGCAGTAGCTTTATTCAATACACACGTATTGAATAAATGCACTTGCCTTGCCGAGAGTAGAACTTGACCTTCACTGCACGGATCAAGTTACCGAGGTACTGCAAGTTGCGAGATAGGGGAAACTAGGAATCTAACCATGCTTTTCAAGTACTCATATATTTCGGTGTTATCTCAACTTTATGTATGCTTCTGTTTAGTCTCATGTTGAATGATTTAGAGTCGTCTCAACTCAATGCATGCGTGTGAATGCCTTTGCTGACTGAATTGAAAATCTCATCCTGCCTCGCAATAATGAAAGAGTTTCAGCGTCCCAGTTCTGTACAGTCTTTCTTACTTCTTTGAAAATGCACTGGTGAGTAATAACAGCTCTCAACCAAACTTGATACTCAAGAATTTTCAAGTTGGAAGGCAAGGAATGTCTCAACTTAAGTTGAGACTCAAGGAATGTCTCAACTTAAGTTGAGACTCAAGGAATGTCTCAAACAAAGTTGAGACTCAAGGATTTTAAAGTTGGAAGGCAAGGAGAGTCTCAAACAAAGTTGAGACTCAAGGAATGTCTCAAATTAAGTTGAGACTCAAGGACTTTCCAGTTGGAAGGCAAGCAGAGTCTCAAACAAAGCTGAGACTCAAGGAATGTCTCAAATTAAGTTGACACTCAAGGATTTTCAAGTTGAAAGGCAAGGAAAGTCTCAAAGAAAGTTGAGACTCAAGGAATGTCTCAAATTAAGTTGACACTCAATGATTTTCAAGTTGAAAGGCAAGGAAAGTCTCAAAGAAAGTTGAGACTCAAGGAATGTCTCAAATTAAGTTGACACTCAATGATTTTCAAGTTGAAAGGCAAGGAAAGTCTCAAAGAAAGTTGAGACTCAAGGAATGTCTCAAATTAAGTTGACACTCAAGGATTTTCAAGTTGAAAGCCAAGGAAAGTCTCAAAGAAAGTTGAGACTCAAGGAATGTCTCAAATTAAGTTGACAGTCAAGGATTTTCAAGTTGAAAGCCAAGGAAAGTCTCAAAGAAAGTTGAGACTCAAGGAAAGTCTCAAAGAAAGTTGAGACTCAAGGAAAGTCTCAAAGAAAGTTGAGACTCAAGGAATGTCTCAAATTAAGTTGACAGTCAAGGATTTTCAAGTTGAAAGCCAAGGAATGTCTCAACTACAGTTGAGACTCAAGGAGAGCCTCAGCTCTACGCTGAGACGCAAGGATCGTCTCAACACTATGCATGCCTTTGCCCTGTCTCAACTCAATGCAAGCTTCTGAATGCCTTTGCCTAGTCTCACGTTGAATGCTTTAAAGTCGTCTCAACTGGCTTCGCTTAATGAATAGGAAGCCTCAAACAGCCTCGTCTCAGAATCTCTACATGCTTGCGCATCGAGATAATGGGTGTTTCAGCAGATTTGAGCGTGTTTGTCGATGTATTTGGTCGAATTCAGCCAAGTTTTACAAGATTTTGTTCAATTTTCTTTGAGTTTTCTTTGGTTTCATTAGATTTTTATCAGTTTTCGTCTGACTTTTTCAGGTTTTGTCTAACTTTTTCTGATTTTTGTCTGACTTTTTTTGGTTTTTGTTTAATTTGTCAACATTTTCTAGCGTTTCAAGAACATTTTTCAACATTTACAAGATGTTTTCTGAATTCTTGTTAGATATTTGTATAAATTTCCCTAAACTATTCAGTTTCATAAAATATTTGTCTAGTTTCTTAGTGCATTTAGTACTTACACTGCTGCGTTGCGACATCCCATTGCTACCGATGCTGCAGTCAGATAGTATAGCGTAGATACATAACTTAATCATTGCTGCGTTGCGACATCCCATTGCTGCGGCAATTCTTTCGACGGCCTGCTCTGTGAAATATTCACGTGTGCATTCTGTAAATACTCACCTGTAACTGGCATTTGATACAAGTATAATAGTTATAATCGCTTAGTTAGTAAATATAGCAGTACATTTTCCTACTTAGTATACTAATATAAGTATTGAATATGGTACTGTAAGCTAAATACGAAGCAACTAGTACTTATAATTTACAGTTAGTAAGTTAACTTATACTACGTGCCTATATAAAATATTTCCTTATATGGTAAGTAATGTTCGTTATATGGAATAAAACTTGTTGATATATTATATACCCATTGATGCATGAATACTCAAAATTATGTACATGAATAAAATAAAGTGTGAGTATTTGAAGGAAATGAATATTTGAGAATATCATTTGTAGAACGAAAGGCAAGTGTAGAGCAGGTCGAAATGCCAGATGCCCTTTGATTCGGCCAATCAGGAAAGAGCCGAAGGGGGAATGAACAATCCAGATGTTCATTTATACGAAGAGACTAGGGGAGGAAGGTTCAGTCTTACCGCGGAGCTCAGAGGGTGAGCTCGTTTCCACGTCGCTCCGTCCCTTTCTGGACTTGAAATTTTATGAAATTATGAAATGACGGCTTTAAATATATACGTAGTTATGCTTTCCCGCTTGCTCTGCTTAAATGATGGCTCTGCTTGCATGCACGCTTCTGCCGACGGCCGCGGGAAGGTTGTCCGCAACCTTCCCACTCAGTCAAGGATAAATGAAATGTGCCTGGGTGCCCCTAATTCTTTTTCCAAAGCAGTATTCCCGCCTACTAACCTGTACTTTCTATTGTTTGCCTCTTTGTTATTTTTGTAAGTCCAGTTTTTGAAATACAGAATTTAATTGACAGTAATATATAACTAAAATCCCTTTTCCTATACAAGGATAGCGAATGTGCTATGCAAAGCTTCGTAATTTGACACAAGGCGGATCAATAAGCCGTTTTTTGCATTTTCTTTATTTACTTGTGAAGTTTATCTGATCCTGATGTAGGCCTGAGGTAAATGCACAATAGCAAAAGCAATAAACCTTGTTTTCTACTGGAGACACTTTTGTCGTTCTCTAAGGAAGAAAGCAATAAATATCGAAGATGTCAATTGCTTTCCCAGAAATAGTTATGTACATTTTAGTAAAGCAGAACTCATTTTGCCAATTCACTACAACTTTCTTCGCTGCCTAATTCTATTAGGGATAAGACCTCACCACAGAGTATCTGAAAACAGAATAACATACTTGTATTGGTTTATTTAAATATTTTATGTATATCTTCTGCTAAAAAAGGAGTGGTCGTCGTGGAAGGCCATGTAAATCGATTCAATAATATTAATGGCGTTTTCCACACTGCTTGTTTTTAGAATTTACGTTTTGAAAACGTATGCCAATTCCAATGACAACATAAAACGGCTAATATTTTGAAATACTGAATGAAGGTAATGAAGAATGCTTTCTAATCTTTTAAAAACACTTTGCACATAATTATGCGAATTGCAAATACAGGGCTTTTGTTGAAAGTCGATAAATGAAATGACAGCCGTATCACATTTAGCAATGACAATTAATATTGTTATATTGCATAAAAAGGATTTATTTATTTTTCACACTAAATATATAAAACGTAACAAAAATAATATAAAACATTGCTATAACATGAATTTGTTTGAAGTTTACGTGATGTGTAAACTCATTAGCAAGGTAATTGAGTAATTAACTAGTGCATACATAAATGTTCTGTATAGGGTATGATCCATATAAAAGAAAGGTCCGACTTCAACTCTTATACTCCGAAATGACCGAATGATTTTTCGGGATAGTCGATTTCCACCCTTGTAGCCCGACCAGCATTTTATAAATTCTGTGGAATAGATATTAATGAGAGCGCCTTCTCTGAAACCAAAATACTCAATTGCAAAGCAAACTAAAGATACAAGGGGCATTGTCAAATATAAAGGCATTCCTAACACTGAGTAAAGCCGAATAGTTCCGAAGATGCTTAATAAATTAAGCGTGAATCCCGCATAAAATAAAGCTGGTCCTATAATAACACATATTCTGTTCCCAATAAGACATATCAAGCTGAAAATAGGAAATAATTTAATAGCCGAGAATAAGCTAATTTGTCTCTTTCGTTTTCTGTTTTGGCCAACGAGTAATAGTCCGTTGAGCGTGGAGAACGAA
>JABJWA020000337.1:0-17444 GCA_020352615.2 Yoshiicerus persimilis | reverse complement strand
GTTATGATGGTCACGTTCTATATGATAAGTTGACATGCCATGCGCGCCAAAGTGACCATAGACACCATTGAAGATACATATTTTTCAACATTTCCACGCCATATATTATGTATTAAATGACGATAGATAAGCGACTACACTTATCCAACGTAACGTTATCGTCAAGTTGGTTACCACCGGACACTTGAAGTTGATAAGCTATGACCGTAATTGCGAAATTGATAGGAGGGCTAAAATTGTAATTTTTGAGCTCTCAAAATGAAGATTTTAGACAAGTACCTATTTATGCAATAAGTGACCATAGATAAGCGACCATACTTATCCAAAGTGACAATTGGGTTATGATGGTCACGTTCTATATGATAAGTTGACATGCCATGCGCGCCAAAGTGACCATAGACACCATTGAAGATACATATTTTTCAACATTTCCACGCCATATATTATGTATTAAATGACGATAGATAAGCGACTACACTTATCCAACGTAACGTTATCGTCAAGTTGGTTACCACCGGACACTTGAAGTTGATAAGCTATGACCGTAATTGCGAAATTGATAGGAGGGCTAAAATTGTAATTTTTGAGCATTCAAAATGAAGATTTTAGACAAGTACCTATTTATGCAATAAGTGACCATAGATAAGCGACCATACTTATCCAAAGTGACAATTGGGTTATGATGGTCACGTTCTATATGATAAGTTGACATGCCATGCGCGCCAAAGTCACCATAGACACCATTGAAGATACATATTTTTCAACATTTCCACGCCATATATTATGTATTAAATGACGATAGATAAGCGACTACACTTATCCAACGTAACGTTATCGTCAAGTTGGTTACCACCGGACACTTGAAGTTGATAAGCTATGACCGTAATTGCGAAATTGATAGGAGGGCTAAAATTGTAATTTTTGAGCTCTCAAAATGAAGATTTTAGACAAGTACCTATTTATGCAATAAGTGACCATAGATAAGTTACCATACTTATCCAAAGTGACAATTGGGTTATGATGGTCACGTTCTATATGATAAGTTGACATGCCATGCGCGCCAAAGTGACCATAGACACCATTGAAGATACATATTTTTCAACATTTCCACGCCATATATTATGTATTAAATGACGATAGATAAGCGACTACACTTATCCAACGTAACGTTATCGTCAAGTTGGTTACCACCGGACACTTGAAGTTGATAAGCTATGACCGTAATTGCGAAATTGATAGGAGGGCTAAAATTGTAATTTTTGAGCTCTCAAAATGAAGATTTTAGACAAGTACCTATTTATGCAATAAGTGACCATAGATAAGCGACCATACTTATCCAAAGTGACAATTGGGTTATGATGGTCACGTTCTATATGATAAGTTGACATGCCATGCGCGCCAAAGTGACCATAGACACCATTGAAGATACATATTTTTCAACATTTCCACGCCATATATTATGTATTAAATGACGATAGATAAGCGACTACACTTATCCAACGTAACGTTATCGTCAAGTTGGTTACCACCGGACACTTGAAGTTGATAAGCTATGACCGTAATTGCGAAATTGATAGGAGGGCTAAAATTGTAATTTTTGAGCTCTCAAAATGAAGATTTTAGACAAGTACCTATTTATGCAATAAGTGACCATAGATAAGCGACCATACTTATCCAAAGTGACAATTGGGTTATGATGGTCACGTTCTGTATGATAAGTTGACATGCCATGCGCGCCAAAGTGACCATAGACACCATTGAAGATACATATTTTTCAACATTTCCACGCCATATATTATGTATTAAATGACGATAGATAAGCGACTACACTTATCCAACGTAACGTTATCGTCAAGTTGGTTACCACCGGACACTTGAAGTTGATAAGCTATGACCGTAATTGCGAAATTGATAGGAGGGCTAAAATTGTAATTTTTGAGCTCTCAAAATGAAGATTTTAGACAAGTACCTATTTATGCAATAAGTGACCATAGATAAGCAACCATACTTATCCAAAGTGACAATTGGGTTATGATGGTCACGTTCTATATGATAAGTTGACATGCCATGCGCGCCAAAGTGACCATAGACACCATTGAAGATACATATTTTTCAACATTTCCACGCCATATATTATGTATTAAATGACGATAGATAAGCGACTACACTTATCCAACGTAACGTTATCGTCAAGTTGGTTACCACCGGACACTTGAAGTTGATAAGCTATGACCGTAATTGCGAAATTGATAGGAGGGCTAAAATTGTAATTTTTGAGCTCTCAAAATGAAGATTTTAGACAAGTACCTATTTATGCAATAAGTGACCATAGATAAGCGACCATACTTATCCAAAGTGACAATTGGGTTATGATGGTCACGTTCTATATGATAAGTTGACATGCCATGCGCGCCAAAGTGACCATAGACACCATTGAAGATACATATTTTTCAACATTTCCACGCCATATATTATGTATTAAATGACGATAGATAAGCGACTACACTTATCCAACGTAACGTTATCGTCAAGTTGGTTACCACCGGACACTTGAAGTTGATAAGCTATGACCGTAATTGCGAAATTGATAGGAGGGCTAAAATTGTAATTTTTGAGCTCTCAAAATGAAGATTTTAGACAAGTACCTATTTATGCAATAAGTGACCATAGATAAGCGACCATACTTATCCAAAGTGACAATTGGGTTATGATGGTCACGTTCTATATGATAAGTTGACATGCCATGCGCGCCAAAGTGACCATAGACACCATTGAAGATACATATTTTTCAACATTTCCACGCCATATATTATGTATTAAATGACGATAGATAAGCGACTACACTTATCCAACGTAACGTTATCGTCAAGTTGGTTACCACCGGACACTTGAAGTTGATAAGCTATGACCGTAATTGCGAAATTGATAGGAGGGCTAAAATTGTAATTTTTGAGCTCTCAAAATGAAGATTTTAGACAAGTACCTATTTATGCAATAAGTGACCATAGATAAGCGACCATACTTATCCAAAGTGACAATTGGGTTATGATGGTCACGTTCTATATGATAAGTTGACATGCCATGCGCGCCAAAGTGACCATAGACACCATTGAAGATACATATTTTTCAACATTTCCACGCCATATATTATGTATTAAATGACGATAGATAAGCGACTACACTTATCCAACGTAACGTTATCGTCAAGTTGGTTACCACCGGACACTTGAAGTTGATAAGCTATGACCGTAATTGCGAAATTGATAGGAGGGCTAAAATTGTAATTTTTGAGCTCTCAAAATGAAGATTTTAGACAAGTACCTATTTATGCAATAAGTGACCATAGATAAGCGACCATACTTATCCAAAGTGACAATTGGGTTATGATGGTCACGTTCTATATGATAAGTTGACATGCCATGCGCGCCAAAGTGACCATAGACACCATTGAAGATACATATTTTTCAACATTTCCACGCCATATATTATGTATTAAATGACGATAGATAAGCGACTACACTTATCCAACGTAACGTTATCGTCAAGTTGGTTACCACCGGACACTTGAAGTTGATAAGCTATGACCGTAATTGCGAAATTGATAGGAGGGCTAAAATTGTAATTTTTGAGCTCTCAAAATGAAGATTTTAGACAAGTACCTATTTATGCAATAAGTGACCATAGATAAGCGACCATACTTATCCAAAGTGACAATTGGGTTATGATGGTCACGTTCTATATGATAAGTTGACATGCCATGCGCGCCAAAGTGACCATAGACACCATTGAAGATACATATTTTTCAACATTTCCACGCCATATATTATGTATTAAATGACGATAGATAAGCGACTACACTTATCCAACGTAACGTTATCGTCAAGTTGGTTACCACCGGACACTTGAAGTTGATAAGCTATGACCGTAATTGCGAAATTGATAGGAGGGCTAAAATTGTAATTTTTGAGCTCTCAAAATGAAGATTTTAGACAAGTACCTATTTATGCAATAAGTGACCATAGATAAGCGACCATACTTATCCAAAGTGACAATTGGGTTATGATGGTCACGTTCTATATGATAAGTTGACATGCCATGCGCGCCAAAGTGACCATAGACACCATTGAAGATACATATTTTTCAACATTTCCACGCCATATATTATGTATTAAATGACGATAGATAAGCGACTACACTTATCCAACGTAACGTTATCGTCAAGTTGGTTACCACCGGACACTTGAAGTTGATAAGCTATGACCGTAATTGCGAAATTGATAGGAGGGCTAAAATTGTAATTTTTGAGCTCTCAAAATGAAGATTTTAGACAAGTACCTATTTATGCAATAAGTGACCATAGATAAGCGACCATACTTATCCAAAGTGACAATTGGGTTATGATGGTCACGTTCTATATGATAAGTTGACATGCCATGCGCGCCAAAGTGACCATAGACACCATTGAAGATACATATTTTTCAACATTTCCACGCCATATATTATGTATTAAATGACGATAGATAAGCGACTACACTTATCCAACGTAACGTTATCGTCAAGTTGGTTACCACCGGACACTTGAAGTTGATAAGCTATGACCGTAATTGCGAAATTGATAGGAGGGCTAAAATTGTAATTTTTGAGCTCTCAAAATGAAGATTTTAGACAAGTACCTATTTATGCAATAAGTGACCATAGATAAGCGACCATACTTATCCAAAGTGACAATTGGGTTATGATGGTCACGTTCTATATGATAAGTTGACATGCCATGCGCGCCAAAGTGACCATAGACACCATTGAAGATACATATTTTTCAACATTTCCACGCCATATATTATGTATTAAATGACGATAGATAAGCGACTACACTTATCCAACGTAACGTTATCGTCAAGTTGGTTACCACCGGACACTTGAAGTTGATAAGCTATGACCGTAATTGCGAAATTGATAGGAGGGCTAAAATTGTAATTTTTGAGCTCTCAAAATGAAGATTTTAGACAAGTACCTATTTATGCAATAAGTGACCATAGATAAGCGACCATACTTATCCAAAGTGACAATTGGGTTATGATGGTCACGTTCTATATGATAAGTTGACATGCCATGCGCGCCAAAGTGACCATAGACACCATTGAAGATACATATTTTTCAACATTTCCACGCCATATATTATGTATTAAATGACGATAGATAAGCGACTACACTTATCCAACGTAACGTTATCGTCAAGTTGGTTACCACCGGACACTTGAAGTTGATAAGCTATGACCGTAATTGCGAAATTGATAGGAGGGCTAAAATTGTAATTTTTGAGCTCTCAAAATGAAGATTTTAGACAAGTACCTATTTATGCAATAAGTGACCATAGATAAGCGACCATACTTATCCAAAGTGACAATTGGGTTATGATGGTCACGTTCTATATGATAAGTTGACATGCCATGCGCGCCAAAGTGACCATAGACACCATTGAAGATACATATTTTTCAACATTTCCACGCCATATATTATGTATTAAATGACGATAGATAAGCGACTACACTTATCCAACGTAACGTTATCGTCAAGTTGGTTACCACCGGACACTTGAAGTTGATAAGCTATGACCGTAATTGCGAAATTGATAGGAGGGCTAAAATTGTAATTTTTGAGCTCTCAAAATGAAGATTTTAGACAAGTACCTATTTATGCAATAAGTGACCATAGATAAGCGACCATACTTATCCAAAGTGACAATTGGGTTATGATGGTCACGTTCTATATGATAAGTTGACATGCCATGCGCGCCAAAGTGACCATAGACACCATTGAAGATACATATTTTTCAACATTTCCACGCCATATATTATGTATTAAATGACGATAGATAAGCGACTACACTTATCCAACGTAACGTTATCGTCAAGTTGGTTACCACCGGACACTTGAAGTTGATAAGCTATGACCGTAATTGCGAAATTGATAGGAGGGCTAAAATTGTAATTTTTGAGCTCTCAAAATGAAGATTTTAGACAAGTACCTATTTATGCAATAAGTGACCATAGATAAGCGACCATACTTATCCAAAGTGACAATTGGGTTATGATGGTCACGTTCTATATGATAAGTTGACATGCCATGCGCGCCAAAGTGACCATAGACACCATTGAAGATACATATTTTTCAACATTTCCACGCCATATATTATGTATTAAATGACGATAGATAAGCGACTACACTTATCCAACGTAACGTTATCGTCAAGTTGGTTACCACCGGACACTTGAAGTTGATAAGCTATGACCGTAATTGCGAAATTGATAGGAGGGCTAAAATTGTAATTTTTGAGCTCTCAAAATGAAGATTTTAGACAAGTACCTATTTATGCAATAAGTGACCATAGATAAGCGACCATACTTATCCAAAGTGACAATTGGGTTATGATGGTCACGTTCTATATGATAAGTTGACATGCCATGCGCGCCAAAGTGACCATAGACACCATTGAAGATACATATTTTTCAACATTTCCACGCCATATATTATGTATTAAATGACGATAGATAAGCGACTACACTTATCCAACGTAACGTTATCGTCAAGTTGGTTACCACCGGACACTTGAAGTTGATAAGCTATGACCGTAATTGCGAAATTGATAGGAGGGCTAAAATTGTAATTTTTGAGCTCTCAAAATGAAGATTTTAGACAAGTACCTATTTATGCAATAAGTGACCATAGATAAGCGACCATACTTATCCAAAGTGACAATTGGGTTATGATGGTCACGTTCTATATGATAAGTTGACATGCCATGCGCGCCAAAGTGACCATAGACACCATTGAAGATACATATTTTTCAACATTTCCACGCCATATATTATGTATTAAATGACGATAGATAAGCGACTACACTTATCCAACGTAACGTTATCGTCAAGTTGGTTACCACCGGACACTTGAAGTTGATAAGCTATGACCGTAATTGCGAAATTGATAGGAGGGCTAAAATTGTAATTTTTGAGCTCTCAAAATGAAGATTTTAGACAAGTACCTATTTATGCAATAAGTGACCATAGATAAGCGACCATACTTATCCAAAGTGACAATTGGGTTATGATGGTCACGTTCTATATGATAAGTTGACATGCCATGCGCGCCAAAGTGACCATAGACACCATTGAAGATACATATTTTTCAACATTTCCACGCCATATATTATGTATTAAATGACGATAGATAAGCGACTACACTTATCCAACGTAACGTTATCGTCAAGTTGGTTACCACCGGACACTTGAAGTTGATAAGCTATGACCGTAATTGCGAAATTGATAGGAGGGCTAAAATTGTAATTTTTGAGCTCTCAAAATGAAGATTTTAGACAAGTACCTATTTATGCAATAAGTGACCATAGATAAGCGACCATACTTATCCAAAGTGACAATTGGGTTATGATGGTCACGTTCTATATGATAAGTTGACATGCCATGCGCGCCAAAGTGACCATAGACACCATTGAAGATACATATTTTTCAACATTTCCACGCCATATATTATGTATTAAATGACGATAGATAAGCGACTACACTTATCCAACGTAACGTTATCGTCAAGTTGGTTACCACCGGACACTTGAAGTTGATAAGCTATGACCGTAATTGCGAAATTGATAGGAGGGCTAAAATTGTAATTTTTGAGCTCTCAAAATGAAGATTTTAGACAAGTACCTATTTATGCAATAAGTGACCATAGATAAGCGACCATACTTATCCAAAGTGACAATTGGGTTATGATGGTCACGTTCTATATGATAAGTTGACATGCCATGCGCGCCAAAGTGACCATAGACACCATTGAAGATACATATTTTTCAACATTTCCACGCCATATATTATGTATTAAATGACGATAGATAAGCGACTACACTTATCCAACGTAACGTTATCGTCAAGTTGGTTACCACCGGACACTTGAAGTTGATAAGCTATGACCGTAATTGCGAAATTGATAGGAGGGCTAAAATTGTAATTTTTGAGCTCTCAAAATGAAGATTTTAGACAAGTACCTATTTATGCAATAAGTGACCATAGATAAGCGACCATACTTATCCAAAGTGACAATTGGGTTATGATGGTCACGTTCTATATGATAAGTTGACATGCCATGCGCGCCAAAGTGACCATAGACACCATTGAAGATACATATTTTTCAACATTTCCACGCCATATATTATGTATTAAATGACGATAGATAAGCGACTACACTTATCCAACGTAACGTTATCGTCAAGTTGGTTACCACCGGACACTTGAAGTTGATAAGCTATGACCGTAATTGCGAAATTGATAGGAGGGCTAAAATTGTAATTTTTGAGCTCTCAAAATGAAGATTTTAGACAAGTACCTATTTATGCAATAAGTGACCATAGATAAGCGACCATACTTATCCAAAGTGACAATTGGGTTATGATGGTCACGTTCTATATGATAAGTTGACATGCCATGCGCGCCAAAGTGACCATAGACACCATTGAAGATACATATTTTTCAACATTTCCACGCCATATATTATGTATTAAATGACGATAGATAAGCGACTACACTTATCCAACGTAACGTTATCGTCAAGTTGGTTACCACCGGACACTTGAAGTTGATAAGCTATGACCGTAATTGCGAAATTGATAGGAGGGCTAAAATTGTAATTTTTGAGCTCTCAAAATGAAGATTTTAGACAAGTACCTATTTATGCAATAAGTGACCATAGATAAGCGACCATACTTATCCAAAGTGACAATTGGGTTATGATGGTCACGTTCTATATGATAAGTTGACATGCCATGCGCGCCAAAGTGACCATAGACACCATTGAAGATACATATTTTTCAACATTTCCACGCCATATATTATGTATTAAATGACGATAGATAAGCGACTACACTTATCCAACGTAACGTTATCGTCAAGTTGGTTACCACCGGACACTTGAAGTTGATAAGCTATGACCGTAATTGCGAAATTGATAGGAGGGCTAAAATTGTAATTTTTGAGCTCTCAAAATGAAGATTTTAGACAAGTACCTATTTATGCAATAAGTGACCATAGATAAGCGACCATACTTATCCAAAGTGACAATTGGGTTATGATGGTCACGTTCTATATGATAAGTTGACATGCCATGCGCGCCAAAGTGACCATAGACACCATTGAAGATACATATTTTTCAACATTTCCACGCCATATATTATGTATTAAATGACGATAGATAAGCGACTACACTTATCCAACGTAACGTTATCGTCAAGTTGGTTACCACCGGACACTTGAAGTTGATAAGCTATGACCGTAATTGCGAAATTGATAGGAGGGCTAAAATTGTAATTTTTGAGCTCTCAAAATGAAGATTTTAGACAAGTACCTATTTATGCAATAAGTGACCATAGATAAGCGACCATACTTATCCAAAGTGACAATTGGGTTATGATGGTCACGTTCTATATGATAAGTTGACATGCCATGCGCGCCAAAGTGACCATAGACACCATTGAAGATACATATTTTTCAACATTTCCACGCCATATATTATGTATTAAATGACGATAGATAAGCGACTACACTTATCCAACGTAACGTTATCGTCAAGTTGGTTACCACCGGACACTTGAAGTTGATAAGCTATGACCGTAATTGCGAAATTGATAGGAGGGCTAAAATTGTAATTTTTGAGCTCTCAAAATGAAGATTTTAGACAAGTACCTATTTATGCAATAAGTGACCATAGATAAGCGACCATACTTATCCAAAGTGACAATTGGGTTATGATGGTCACGTTCTATATGATAAGTTGACATGCCATGCGCGCCAAAGTGACCATAGACACCATTGAAGATACATATTTTTCAACATTTCCACGCCATATATTATGTATTAAATGACGATAGATAAGCGACTACACTTATCCAACGTAACGTTATCGTCAAGTTGGTTACCACCGGACACTTGAAGTTGATAAGCTATGACCGTAATTGCGAAATTGATAGGAGGGCTAAAATTGTAATTTTTGAGCTCTCAAAATGAAGATTTTAGACAAGTACCTATTTATGCAATAAGTGACCATAGATAAGCGACCATACTTATCCAAAGTGACAATTGGGTTATGATGGTCACGTTCTATATGATAAGTTGACATGCCATGCGCGCCAAAGTGACCATAGACACCATTGAAGATACATATTTTTCAACATTTCCACGCCATATATTATGTATTAAATGACGATAGATAAGCGACTACACTTATCCAACGTAACGTTATCGTCAAGTTGGTTACCACCGGACACTTGAAGTTGATAAGCTATGACCGTAATTGCGAAATTGATAGGAGGGCTAAAATTGTAATTTTTGAGCTCTCAAAATGAAGATTTTAGACAAGTACCTATTTATGCAATAAGTGACCATAGATAAGCGACCATACTTATCCAAAGTGACAATTGGGTTATGATGGTCACGTTCTATATGATAAGTTGACATGCCATGCGCGCCAAAGTGACCATAGACACCATTGAAGATACATATTTTTCAACATTTCCACGCCATATATTATGTATTAAATGACGATAGATAAGCGACTACACTTATCCAACGTAACGTTATCGTCAAGTTGGTTACCACCGGACACTTGAAGTTGATAAGCTATGACCGTAATTGCGAAATTGATAGGAGGGCTAAAATTGTAATTTTTGAGCTCTCAAAATGAAGATTTTAGACAAGTACCTATTTATGCAATAAGTGACCATAGATAAGCGACCATACTTATCCAAAGTGACAATTGGGTTATGATGGTCACGTTCTATATGATAAGTTGACATGCCATGCGCGCCAAAGTGACCATAGACACCATTGAAGATACATATTTTTCAACATTTCCACGCCATATATTATGTATTAAATGACGATAGATAAGCGACTACACTTATCCAACGTAACGTTATCGTCAAGTTGGTTACCACCGGACACTTGAAGTTGATAAGCTATGACCGTAATTGCGAAATTGATAGGAGGGCTAAAATTGTAATTTTTGAGCTCTCAAAATGAAGATTTTAGACAAGTACCTATTTATGCAATAAGTGACCATAGATAAGCGACCATACTTATCCAAAGTGACAATTGGGTTATGATGGTCACGTTCTATATGATAAGTTGACATGCCATGCGCGCCAAAGTGACCATAGACACCATTGAAGATACATATTTTTCAACATTTCCACGCCATATATTATGTATTAAATGACGATAGATAAGCGACTACACTTATCCAACGTAACGTTATCGTCAAGTTGGTTACCACCGGACACTTGAAGTTGATAAGCTATGACCGTAATTGCGAAATTGATAGGAGGGCTAAAATTGTAATTTTTGAGCTCTCAAAATGAAGATTTTAGACAAGTACCTATTTATGCAATAAGTGACCATAGATAAGCGACCATACTTATCCAAAGTGACAATTGGGTTATGATGGTCACGTTCTATATGATAAGTTGACATGCCATGCGCGCCAAAGTGACCATAGACACCATTGAAGATACATATTTTTCAACATTTCCACGCCATATATTATGTATTAAATGACGATAGATAAGCGACTACACTTATCCAACGTAACGTTATCGTCAAGTTGGTTACCACCGGACACTTGAAGTTGATAAGCTATGACCGTAATTGCGAAATTGATAGGAGGGCTAAAATTGTAATTTTTGAGCTCTCAAAATGAAGATTTTAGACAAGTACCTATTTATGCAATAAGTGACCATAGATAAGCGACCATACTTATCCAAAGTGACAATTGGGTTATGATGGTCACGTTCTATATGATAAGTTGACATGCCATGCGCGCCAAAGTGACCATAGACACCATTGAAGATACATATTTTTCAACATTTCCACGCCATATATTATGTATTAAATGACGATAGATAAGCGACTACACTTATCCAACGTAACGTTATCGTCAAGTTGGTTACCACCGGACACTTGAAGTTGATAAGCTATGACCGTAATTGCGAAATTGATAGGAGGGCTAAAATTGTAATTTTTGAGCTCTCAAAATGAAGATTTTAGACAAGTACCTATTTATGCAATAAGTGACCATAGATAAGCGACCATACTTATCCAAAGTGACAATTGGGTTATGATGGTCACGTTCTATATGATAAGTTGACATGCCATGCGCGCCAAAGTGACCATAGACACCATTGAAGATACATATTTTTCAACATTTCCACGCCATATATTATGTATTAAATGACGATAGATAAGCGACTACACTTATCCAACGTAACGTTATCGTCAAGTTGGTTACCACCGGACACTTGAAGTTGATAAGCTATGACCGTAATTGCGAAATTGATAGGAGGGCTAAAATTGTAATTTTTGAGCTCTCAAAATGAAGATTTTAGACAAGTACCTATTTATGCAATAAGTGACCATAGATAAGCGACCATACTTATCCAAAGTGACAATTGGGTTATGATGGTCACGTTCTATATGATAAGTTGACATGCCATGCGCGCCAAAGTGACCATAGACACCATTGAAGATACATATTTTTCAACATTTCCACGCCATATATTATGTATTAAATGACGATAGATAAGCGACTACACTTATCCAACGTAACGTTATCGTCAAGTTGGTTACCACCGGACACTTGAAGTTGATAAGCTATGACCGTAATTGCGAAATTGATAGGAGGGCTAAAATTGTAATTTTTGAGCTCTCAAAATGAAGATTTTAGACAAGTACCTATTTATGCAATAAGTGACCATAGATAAGCGACCATACTTATCCAAAGTGACAATTGGGTTATGATGGTCACGTTCTATATGATAAGTTGACATGCCATGCGCGCCAAAGTGACCATAGACACCATTGAAGATACATATTTTTCAACATTTCCACGCCATATATTATGTATTAAATGACGATAGATAAGCGACTACACTTATCCAACGTAACGTTATCGTCAAGTTGGTTACCACCGGACACTTGAAGTTGATAAGCTATGACCGTAATTGCGAAATTGATAGGAGGGCTAAAATTGTAATTTTTGAGCTCTCAAAATGAAGATTTTAGACAAGTACCTATTTATGCAATAAGTGACCATAGATAAGCGACCATACTTATCCAAAGTGACAATTGGGTTATGATGGTCACGTTCTATATGATAAGTTGACATGCCATGCGCGCCAAAGTGACCATAGACACCATTGAAGATACATATTTTTCAACATTTCCACGCCATATATTATGTATTAAATGACGATAGATAAGCGACTACACTTATCCAACGTAACGTTATCGTCAAGTTGGTTACCACCGGACACTTGAAGTTGATAAGCTATGACCGTAATTGCGAAATTGATAGGAGGGCTAAAATTGTAATTTTTGAGCTCTCAAAATGAAGATTTTAGACAAGTACCTATTTATGCAATAAGTGACCATAGATAAGCGACCATACTTATCCAAAGTGACAATTGGGTTATGATGGTCACGTTCTATATGATAAGTTGACATGCCATGCGCGCCAAAGTGACCATAGACACCATTGAAGATACATATTTTTCAACATTTCCACGCCATATATTATGTATTAAATGACGATAGATAAGCGACTACACTTATCCAACGTAACGTTATCGTCAAGTTGGTTACCACCGGACACTTGAAGTTGATAAGCTATGACCGTAATTGCGAAATTGATAGGAGGGCTAAAATTGTAATTTTTGAGCTCTCAAAATGAAGATTTTAGACAAGTACCTATTTATGCAATAAGTGACCATAGATAAGCGACCATACTTATCCAAAGTGACAATTGGGTTATGATGGTCACGTTCTATATGATAAGTTGACATGCCATGCGCGCCAAAGTGACCATAGACACCATTGAAGATACATATTTTTCAACATTTCCACGCCATATATTATGTATTAAATGACGATAGATAAGCGACTACACTTATCCAACGTAACGTTATCGTCAAGTTGGTTACCACCGGACACTTGAAGTTGATAAGCTATGACCGTAATTGCGAAATTGATAGGAGGGCTAAAATTGTAATTTTTGAGCTCTCAAAATGAAGATTTTAGACAAGTACCTATTTATGCAATAAGTGACCATAGATAAGCGACCATACTTATCCAAAGTGACAATTGGGTTATGATGGTCACGTTCTATATGATAAGTTGACATGCCATGCGCGCCAAAGTGACCATAGACACCATTGAAGATACATATTTTTCAACATTTCCACGCCATATATTATGTATTAAATGACGATAGATAAGCGACTACACTTATCCAACGTAACGTTATCGTCAAGTTGGTTACCACCGGACACTTGAAGTTGATAAGCTATGACCGTAATTGCGAAATTGATAGGAGGGCTAAAATTGTAATTTTTGAGCTCTCAAAATGAAGATTTTAGACAAGTACCTATTTATGCAATAAGTGACCATAGATAAGCGACCATACTTATCCAAAGTGACAATTGGGTTATGATGGTCACGTTCTATATGATAAGTTGACATGCCATGCGCGCCAAAGTGACCATAGACACCATTGAAGATACATATTTTTCAACATTTCCACGCCATATATTATGTATTAAATGACGATAGATAAGCGACTACACTTATCCAACGTAACGTTATCGTCAAGTTGGTTACCACCGGACACTTGAAGTTGATAAGCTATGACCGTAATTGCGAAATTGATAGGAGGGCTAAAATTGTAATTTTTGAGCTCTCAAAATGAAGATTTTAGACAAGTACCTATTTATGCAATAAGTGACCATAGATAAGCGACCATACTTATCCAAAGTGACAATTGGGTTATGATGGTCACGTTCTATATGATAAGTTGACATGCCATGCGCGCCAAAGTGACCATAGACACCATTGAAGATACATATTTTTCAACATTTCCACGCCATATATTATGTATTAAATGACGATAGATAAGCGACTACACTTATCCAACGTAACGTTATCGTCAAGTTGGTTACCACCGGACACTTGAAGTTGATAAGCTATGACCGTAATTGCGAAATTGATAGGAGGGCTAAAATTGTAATTTTTGAGCTCTCAAAATGAAGATTTTAGACAAGTACCTATTTATGCAATAAGTGACCATAGATAAGCGACCATACTTATCCAAAGTGACAATTGGGTTATGATGGTCACGTTCTATATGATAAGTTGACATGCCATGCGCGCCAAAGTGACCATAGACACCATTGAAGATACATATTTTTCAACATTTCCACGCCATATATTATGTATTAAATGACGATAGATAAGCGACTACACTTATCCAACGTAACGTTATCGTCAAGTTGGTTACCACCGGACACTTGAAGTTGATAAGCTATGACCGTAATTGCGAAATTGATAGGAGGGCTAAAATTGTAATTTTTGAGCTCTCAAAATGAAGATTTTAGACAAGTACCTATTTATGCAATAAGTGACCATAGATAAGCGACCATACTTATCCAAAGTGACAATTGGGTTATGATGGTCACGTTCTATATGATAAGTTGACATGCCATGCGCGCCAAAGTGACCATAGACACCATTGAAGATACATATTTTTCAACATTTCCACGCCATATATTATGTATTAAATGACGATAGATAAGCGACTACACTTATCCAACGTAACGTTATCGTCAAGTTGGTTACCACCGGACACTTGAAGTTGATAAGCTATGACCGTAATTGCGAAATTGATAGGAGGGCTAAAATTGTAATTTTTGAGCTCTCAAAATGAAGATTTTAGACAAGTACCTATTTATGCAATAAGTGACCATAGATAAGCGACCATACTTATCCAAAGTGACAATTGGGTTATGATGGTCACGTTCTATATGATAAGTTGACATGCCATGCGCGCCAAAGTGACCATAGACACCATTGAAGATACATATTTTTCAACATTTCCACGCCATATATTATGTATTAAATGACGATAGATAAGCGACTACACTTATCCAACGTAACGTTATCGTCAAGTTGGTTACCACCGGACACTTGAAGTTGATAAGCTATGACCGTAATTGCGAAATTGATAGGAGGGCTAAAATTGTAATTTTTGAGCTCTCAAAATGAAGATTTTAGACAAGTACCTATTTATGCAATAAGTGACCATAGATAAGCGACCATACTTATCCAAAGTGACAATTGGGTTATGATGGTCACGTTCTATATGATAAGTTGACATGCCATGCGCGCCAAAGTGACCATAGACACCATTGAAGATACATATTTTTCAACATTTCCACGCCATATATTATGTATTAAATGACGATAGATAAGCGACTACACTTATCCAACGTAACGTTATCGTCAAGTTGGTTACCACCGGACACTTGAAGTTGATAAGCTATGACCGTAATTGCGAAATTGATAGGAGGGCTAAAATTGTAATTTTTGAGCTCTCAAAATGAAGATTTTAGACAAGTACCTATTTATGCAATAAGTGACCATAGATAAGCGACCATACTTATCCAAAGTGACAATTGGGTTATGATGGTCACGTTCTATATGATAAGTTGACATGCCATGCGCGCCAAAGTGACCATAGACACCATTGAAGATACATATTTTTCAACATTTCCACGCCATATATTATGTATTAAATGACGATAGATAAGCGACTACACTTATCCAACGTAACGTTATCGTCAAGTTGGTTACCACCGGACACTTGAAGTTGATAAGCTATGACCGTAATTGCGAAATTGATAGGAGGGCTAAAATTGTAATTTTTGAGCTCTCAAAATGAAGATTTTAGACAAGTACCTATTTATGCAATAAGTGACCATAGATAAGCGACCATACTTATCCAAAGTGACAATTGGGTTATGATGGTCACGTTCTATATGATAAGTTGACATGCCATGCGCGCCAAAGTGACCATAGACACCATTGAAGATACATATTTTTCAACATTTCCACGCCATATATTATGTATTAAATGACGATAGATAAGCGACTACACTTATCCAACGTAACGTTATCGTCAAGTTGGTTACCACCGGACACTTGAAGTTGATAAGCTATGACCGTAATTGCGAAATTGATAGGAGGGCTAAAATTGTAATTTTTGAGCTCTCAAAATGAAGATTTTAGACAAGTACCTATTTATGCAATAAGTGACCATAGATAAGCGACCATACTTATCCAAAGTGACAATTGGGTTATGATGGTCACGTTCTATATGATAAGTTGACATGCCATGCGCGCCAAAGTGACCATAGACACCATTGAAGATACATATTTTTCAACATTTCCACGCCATATATTATGTATTAAATGACGATAGATAAGCGACTACACTTATCCAACGTAACGTTATCGTCAAGTTGGTTACCACCGGACACTTGAAGTTGATAAGCTATGACC
>JABJWA020000336.1:0-17525 GCA_020352615.2 Yoshiicerus persimilis | reverse complement strand
GAAAATATAAATTCATTTCCAAGTGCCGCTGTACAGTCCTTTGCATAATACTTCATAATAAATGTTAGCATAGATAAGTTGTAATTCTCCACTAGGAAATTAAAATACTGATCTCCAAATTTCCATTATACCATAAACAAGACTTTTTGGTGAAAAAATGTTGATTAAGAATATGACATTTATTTGCAAGCATTTTTGATATTGCAATTTTGGAAGCTCAAATCAGACTGATAATCTACTTTAAATATTTGTGTTTTGAATTGAATGGAAACTTTATTAAATTGCCACTCGTCATTCACTTTAGCATTACAGGTAATGTTAATCTTCCTTAGTTGACACACAAACATATATATATACATAGAAATTAATTTGAGGTCTTATCCACTAATTTAGTGTTACTCCATTAGTTTTATATAGCTAGTATTAACTTTGGTACATTATAATTTCATACGATACATTTTCGTATAGCATAACTAATAATATTACACCAATTTATTTTTGATTTTAGAGATTTGTAAGTTTGATAAAAATTTGGTCACCAATATTTCTATAAATTTAAGGGATAATATTCAAAATTCACCATCCTTAAAAAATTAAACTTGTTGATATTACTTTCCCTGCATGACTTTGGAAGTATTCAAAAACTTTAATTATCCAGTAGCATCATTGATAAGATAAATGCTGAACGAGAAAATTATATTACATATAATACATAATACAGTAACTTACAAAATCAGAGGTTTGTAAATTAATTTATTGTATCTTTAAAAATATTTGAAATTTGCGTATTGGCTTTATCACTTTTAATACTGTCACCTATAAACATAGTATGAAGGCCAGAAGTAAAACTAAGAATAATAATTAAAGCAACGTGAAATATATTTGTCCTTTAAGTTTTGGTTTTAATTCGTATTTTGAAGAATTTATAATAAATAACTCGAAAAAAATAACAGGTATTTAAAGAATAATTAGTCATCCAATCAAATTTTGTTGTATTCCAGAACAGTTCAATTCATTCGCTTTCCTGCTTATCAATTTTTTCGTGGAACTTTAATCTTGTGATAACTATGCTAAATAAACTGTTAACAAAACATTACATAACCTGACTTCTGGACACTTCCTATGGACTATACTTCTTAAGTATACATAACTTATATATCATTCGTATCATTTTGTTTACACAAAATTGTTTTGTACGGCATACGAATGAAATGCATAATAAAGTAGAAAAAGTAATTTTTTCGAGTTTCCATTACAAGTTACCTAATTTCTTCTGAGTTTGCCCCCCAAAATTATTTTTCTCACGTTTCCTTAGAAATAATTAATTAAGCATAAATAAATTAAATAAATAAACACATTTTAATATTCTATGACAAATTTCAACTATCATCACTCTACTGAAGTAAAAATAAATGCGAACGTAATTGCATTAGCATTTATCGCAAATACAGTACGACTAATTTTCCACACTTCCCTTCTGTTACGTAATGACATATTTAATGATATGTTAACCAATAAATAAAACTCATATGATCAGGTAAATTATTAAAATTGGTTTATAATAATTAATGTATTGACTAAGTTTGACTGACAGCAGAGCTTAATAGCTCATCTGATAGTTCGCCCAACTTTGAGGACGCCTGGGAATACAAAAACCTAGACGAAGAATTGCTAAAGCTAGTAACCCAATCTGACGAAGACGACGAAACTGAATACGAAGTCGAAGAGGGCGCAGTTCTAAATCGACCACTGCACTACAACTGCTGACTTCAATTTCAAACTAAGAGTATTAACGATACAGCCAGACATGAGCCAAGGCCTTATACCCATGCTGGGATTGTGAAATAGAATGCAATCGACATGGAATCAAAATTGTCTCCACAGGAATGCCCCATATGTGAAGGCTTGGATTAACAATCGTCCTAACAATAGTCTACGATTTTTCTATATCTAACTCGCATAATTGGAAAAATTGCTAAATGGATGACATGGCCAATTCCATCATGTTACCAGGGGATTCGCCACAGACCAGTGAATGTCTCCCATCGAAAAGAAATGTCTGATGAAGAATCTGAGATTCTACCTATACAAATATACAAATAACACCAACTCCATATAGAGTAATTTCCGTGGACACACGTAAGAAAACGCCAAGTGTGTGTGTTTTATCCTTGCTCTTAAAATAGCTTATGCCTGTTTTGAAACCGCATCATTTTCAGCCACTGGAGGAGAATGCGAGTACGTCAAGGACGTAGCCATTACTTGCACCGTACGACAGAATACAAGAATCGCATTGAATCCGCTTGGTCACAGTTCAGGTTTCACAATTCAGGACTCCAAAAGCGATTATCTAAAAACTACCATGATTGAGACAAAAAGCGTGACTCAAATGCATGAAACAAGTACTATATTATGTACCGAGACGAGCAGTAAAGTGCCAGAGCTCCATCCAATGTTATTCATAGTACAACTCCTCGTTGTGTCATTCCGATTTATATTTAAATGTGTTCTATTATGAACTGATATTTAATTATAATTGAGACCTTGTTGGAACTTTCCTAAATCGTGCACGATTACTGTAGCGGTGTCATGTTATTACAGTTTAAAAACAGCAACTGATTTTTAACTCCCTATGTCATAAAATCAGGGAAAAGAATGAACAAGATCAATAATGAATTGCGAATAAATATCATTAAATTGTACATGGAATTGCATCTTTCTTTACACAGGGTAAAGGCAAATGGATGGATTTAAATACAGAATCTCTGTCAAAGACCACTTCAAAGAACCTAATGGGACATGAGACTGAGGAAATCACTTAAATTCGGAAAAATATAGAGCAGTTTGAAATAATGAGTTATTCTTAAGCAAACATGAATATTAGATTTTACAGCTTTTCAAAAGGGTCAATTATGAAAACCCAACCCGGTCTAAAATTGCTATAGTCACCATGTACAGCCAAGATAAACGAGAACCTGTTTCATCAAAATGTCTGATGGGTAATAGAGCTCAAAACTCATTACGGACAAATTAACAAAGGAACTGCATTTATCATTAGAAGTAAAATATAAAGGATTAACTGTAGCAGGTAAAAGAACATTTCCGTCTTTATGATGAATGAAAGTCCCACAGCAGAAATGACCGTCCAGGAACACATATTGCTAGTGACATCCGATTTCTTCCTCGGGTGCCCGGGCACCTTTTTTGCGGATATAATCCGGGAGCAAAAAAAATTTTTTGGGGCACCCAAAATTTAAGCTTTTTTTTCGTAAATATTCCCAAAAAAGTCCAAAATAAACTTTCTTGCACCTCTGGAACGCCCAATTTGGAGATTTTGAGTGCCAGTGGGCCCAAATAGTACCTTTCTGGTGTCCAGGCGCCTGCGGCCCCCGGTGCCCCGTCACGGATGACATCCGGGAAGAAATCGGATGGCCGAAGAAATCACATCGACACTTCCCAATCATTTTACTAATATCGACGAATAGGATCATAACAAAAACATCCCTCTGGCGATCCGAAATTTAACTATCCCGCTGCTGATGGATTGCTTATCAACGTCATCATATATGATGAAGCAAAATGACAAGCGGGAAGAACAACTCAATCAGATGATATCCTATGCCAAATCAAATTAAGAAACTGGATTTCCATTTCTCAAACAATTCTAAAAACTGTAAGAAAAGATACGCGAGATTCTAAATTATCAATCTCCATCAAAACCTCTCCAGCAATGGGAAACCTCGGGCTAACTTCCGCAGTTGGATATATTTCCATTTACAGGCATCGAACTCACAACATCGATACACATCAAGATAACTATTTTATCGGATATTTCCAAAATATGCGACCCATTAGGATTTCTAGCTTCTGTCATTAATAAGGCATAACTTTAATGAAAACAATATGGACTACTAGATTTTACTGGGGCACACCAGTAACATCATCCATATTATAACAATGGTCAGCTTATCCCATCAAACTCAAAGTAGTAACGGAATTACCTATTCCCCGATGCCTTCAATACTCTACACAGATAGAATTTGAATTACATGGATTCTTTGATGCCAGTGAGAAATCATTTGCAGCACCCTGCTGACTTACAACAAAATCAGCTTTAGTGGAAAGGGCTCAAATACTTGCACGATCAACCTTATGATATTTTTTAATTCAATCTTAACAGAAAACCTCCAAGAATTAGTTCAGTAGATTAGTGAAAAATATTTATGTGAACGTTTTATTCATAGTATTGGCTTTCAAGAAAAAGTACATACGCAAATTGGTGCTTAAGTAGGTTAAATGCCTAATACAAAATTCAGCAGAATTATATTTAGTTTACACCACAAATATTGGATTACAAAAGCTACCAAAATAATCAGAAGCGTAACAGATGAATTTCTTATCTGATTTCGTTATCGTGCTCAACCAGCACAACAAATAATGGGACAACTCCCATCAGTTAGAGCAATCGTAGAGAAACCATTTCTAGATACCGCAGTTGATTATGTTGGACCTTTTGAATTACGGAACTTCACCGGCCGTGTTGGAAAATACAAGCTTTGCATATGCCTATTTGTAGATATGTACACAAGATCCATCCATTTGGAACTAGTCGCTACACTGACGATCGAAAATTTTCTTTTGGCATTTCGTCGCTTTATATCACGGCGAGGTAAACCATCACACATGTATAGCGATAATGGCACCAACTTCGTTGGTGTAAACAACAGACTGGACGACATTGAACTAAAATATCAATTTTCTATAAATTTTAATTGATTTGTGGGTCACACTAGGCTAGAAATGCTGCCCAAAAATTTCTTAATTATTTTAACTTTGCCAATTTTGAAAATTGAATAAATTGATTCATCTGTGAAGGGTCAAGGAAAAGGTTTTGGAAAAGCTTCCCCGACAGCGCAAGTTTTTCGCCGATGACCTAGACAATCGGAAAGAGCTATTAATATACTAAATACATTAATTTATATTTTGCGAAGTAACACACTTCCAAAATTTGTTTTTAGGAAACTTCTGCTATAGACTAAGTTTGATAGCATATTATGTTTAGTTTTTGAAGGTTTAACCACTTTCCTTCCGTCCAACTTATTCCTATAAATAAGGTAATATTCAATATACAATTTGTTCGTATTTCTATAGAAATTGTTTCAATATGTGCAAGTCTTAGCATATTGAAAATAACTAGTTATTGTACTGTATGACGACCTCATTCTCATATGATAATTAACTAGGGCACATGCATGTCCCACATGC
The DNA here is from genome assembly GCA_020352615.2 of Yoshiicerus persimilis. NCBI lineage: Eukaryota > Metazoa > Arthropoda > Collembola > Entomobryomorpha > Tomoceridae > Yoshiicerus > Yoshiicerus persimilis. The sequence continues at coordinate 12,260 of JABJWA020000336.1, read as the reverse complement.
ATTATATTATTGTTATGTACATTAATCTCTAGATACTAAGCAATAATCTGTGATACATGCACTATAAACAAAAGAATGGCGGATGTGGCATTGCCCCCTTTCTAAATTGTTTAACCATCTCTAGCATTGTCATCCTACCTCATTCAATGCACTCATGTACCTAGATGAATGTACATGTATAAATACAATGTTATGTGCACCTGCAAAGAGGGACTGAAGAGGATGTAGAGAATGTAGCAGACAGCAGAAAGCAACAATCACTCAGTTGCACTCAGATCGACGAGGCTCTAGCCTCCAGTCACACAAAGTGAACATCCAGACCTGCTGCCTCTTTTCCATTGTGTTATCTATTGCAATAAAGGACTAAAACGAAACTGAACTGTTCTAGTTAGATTAGTTATTATTTCTAATTTAGAATAATATCAATACCAACCGCACCACACTTGTGGTCATGAATAATAAAAATTAAACAGATAAATGTGGCTTACAAACCTGTAATGGAAACCACAGGATTTGACTTATATTTGAAATAGTTTAAACAGTATTTCCTAAACCAATTTTCCTCTCCACATTTTTCATGTACCTCATCCTACGCAAAAAACCTTAAATAGCTAAGAGACAAACTCTTTTGTTTCATTAAACTTCTTACTCTTGAGTATCCAACGTTTCATAGCTCCAGTCCTTCCATTGCCTAAACAAATCCAACTATGCTGACGCACCACCATGAAATGTCACTCCAAGCCCGTCGACCCCTGCCCTTATTCCTATGGTTCCAACTTATACCTACAACCCTGCCACCTCAGCCACTTCGGGAGACAAGGCAGACATAGAAAATAACCTTGTGCATAATACTTTACAATGGGAAAAGGAACCGTGGATCAATGTTGACGATGATGATGAGATCCCCCGTATACCCCGTATACCGTAAGATACCCCGTACACGAATGACAAACATGAGGATGAAGAGCGTGAAGATTGGATGCCTTTCGATTTAAAGCCATACCGGCGTTTCCTTACCAAAGCATCAATCGCCACACCCAAAAGTGCTTATAATACTCAGCTCCAGAACTTAATAAGATACTCGGCCCAACAACATCGTTTGATTTCTGAAGAGCTGAAAGCCAAACAGCGATTAACTCGCCATTACCAAGACATGGCTAAGTAGTCCAGAGCCACGACGAGTTACTACTTTTGGAAGCACCCCGAATTACGACAGTGACTCATGACATTAATCAGGCAAACCACCATATTTCATGTTTCTAATCCTGACGTTGACCATTAAAATTCACACTTTCCTCCTCTCCTAAGGATATAATTCTAAATCATTCCTAGTTACTACATTGCTGACTTAACCTGCACCAAAGAATAACAAGTTTTATTCAACGCAATAGTATACTGACCGAAACACATTCCATTATCAACTTATTATTAGTCGTGTACTTTTTCAAATTCCTACAGATTAACAAACAAACTTTCCTATGGATCTTGACAAGATTCCACTACATGCGAGTCCTCCACCGCCTTATTACGAAGAAATGGGAAGGTCCACTCTTCAGTTTTTGACTGACACCTCCGATTTTCCTCTTGGCCCAATTGTCACTGACGAAGACATGCCATCGTCTCCGCAAGTGTCCACATCATCCATGGAAGCCCATGTGGGGACCAGTTTTGCAGCCTTGGATGATGCTCCAACTTATCATCAACTGTTCATCTTCCGCAGTGCCAGTACCTATCCCCCTATATCTTCCCATAGGGAATAACATGAAGACAATTGGATTACAATTACCTTAGGATAAATATTAGTCCTTTACAAGTTCCAACTCAGAGTTGGTTTGGCAAGTTTATATCAAGCTGGTACATAAAAACTATCTAATTCGGCCAAACACAGAATATTCATACTCCTCATTTTATACACATATATAATCTTTTTTAAAGAAAGGCCCCCGGACGTGGGAACTCCGGGTCTTGAAAGATATTCAGTCGGACTGACTAATCGAATTTTATGAATATTACGAACTGATAATATAGAAAATTTCATACAGTTTTCATTGGCGACTATCAAATTCCTCCGAGCCTTCAAAGTTGCGCTCGTTTCCTTCGGAGGTGTCTGAGTGTCCCCGCGAGTTACTCGCTTTCGTGTTTTTCGGTGTGTTAAGTACTGTTCTCCGAATTAGTGATTAAAAACTGTGTCGAACTGAGTTTTTCACCACAGAGGAGTTTAAATTTCCGACACTAAGCGGTTTGTCAAAAGCTTTGGATATAGTGCACTGCTATATGGACAATACCATTTGATTCCGGAGTGAACATACCAGAGCCACAATAGGAGTGCATTCATCATCCTCAGCTGCCACCGGCTGATATTACGTGCTCTGCGCCTAATGGACGAGATAAATTTCTACAAGGATGACAACGTACAGACTAGACACAACAAACAGATAAGAAACAATTTCGAAGGATTGTTTTTAAAATTGATGAGAGTAAAATAATGAACTATGAAAAAACTGAAACTGAAAAATGTAGAAAAACAAGTAAAACATGACATTTATAAATGGAGAGTGCCCAAGTTCATCGATGAACGTCAGGGGTAATTTACTTAATGAGTAACCGTATAATTCCCAGTACAGTCTTAATGATAAACATAAAATATATACCAAGTAGTATATAATGTAACTACACTAATAGCATAATTAAGGTAACCCCTAACGTAATGACAATAATAATATCTAATAAGTAATAATAATAATAATAATATCTAATAAGTAATAATAATAATAATAAGTCCTTCGATGTAATATATACATTACACAGGTTTTTTTGCATTTCCTGGTAAGCTATTAGTGTATAAACTTCAATATGACGCGGATATAAGACGACCCATATGAATAACACTTAGAAAAGAATTCATTCGAATCCATGCATACAAAAATGGATAATTACGATGATTTAAAATAATAATTTCAGAGTTGATTACTCCAATAAGTTCCCTAGCTACACGAATGAATTTCATTAAGTGCAGGATTTTAATCCACATATGGTATATCCTTAGCATACTCCAAAATTATATTCGGATGTTGTCAATTTGTATAAGAGATGCAGTTTTCCTTATTATCCGTTTTGCAGTCATGAGTTACTTATATTATTTATATCATGTATTTATCCTTGTAATAATAAGTAACTCGGTCAGTCTTGACGCAGGTTTAGATCATAGACAATAATTCTTTCCATGAAATACATATTGATTGACGTGATTGTGTCAATTTTTACCTCAGTTCTATTCATGAAATAACATTATACTTTGTGAAGTATGTCATATAAATACCATGCTTTGAATTAATAAATTCACTTATTATTCTGTTTTGCCGAAAACTCTGCTCAATTGTTCCTTTCCTTTCAGCAACAGTGTTGATTTACTTGCATACACACACAAAGTATGAGACATTCTCTTCCAGTCTTGTACAACGGTTAATACTACACTAAAACATTCATTATTCACTCCGATTCCATTTTTACAAAGTTAATTGAAGATTTTAATAGCAAATTAAGATGCCTATTAGCTACAGTTGCAATACTGTCTTTCAAATAAGGAATCGAAATTTGTTCTAATTTTATATTAATTGTTTGTTTGGGTGACGATTATACAATAGAAAGAAGGAAGATACATTTGTGGACATGTTTACACAAGAATTCATAGCAAATGCAACAGATGGGAGAAATAAATCCCAGTTTGAGTGTTCTGAGTTTACATACTTGCTAAGTGTATCTTCCACTACACTATGTGATCTTTCGATTATACCGTTGCTGGAGTAAGCATGTTGGGTGATATAAATATTTTGTATATCCATTATTTTTCAAAAATAAGCCAGCAATGCGGATCCATTAATTTTGCTGTTATCTATTAACAATTCAACTGGTGAGCCGTGTACGAGAAAAACATTAATATTTTGACTGAAATTTTTGCGTTCGCAAAACGCATTGGTAGCATAATTTTAGCTTACTTAATACTTGATTTGTAATAAATATATGCTGCCCAAAAATTTGTTAATTATTTCAATGTTGCCCATTTTAAATGATTTGTGGGTCACACCAGGCCAGAAATTGTGCCGAAAATTACTTGTATTTAAATTACAAGCAATAGGATTTAAATTATTTAAAATTAAATTTCAATTAAATTTTTTTAAATTTTATGTAAATTTTAAATATATTTTAAATTAAATTTCAATTAAATTGATTAAATTTTATGTATATTTTAAATATATTATGAATTCAATTTAAACTGTTAAATTGATTTACCTGTGAAGGGTCAAGGAAAAGTTCCCGGACAGCGCTAGCTTTTCGCCGATTGCCTAGGGAATCGGGAAGAAGTAATAATATACTAAAAACTATTAAGTCTGATGACATTTTTTATAATTTTCGTTGAAATTGTTTAGTTTTGGAAGGTTTAACCACTTCCCTTCCGTCTAATTTATTTCTATAAATATTGTAACATCCTAAATACAACGTTTAATAAAACACACACCATCGTCACAAGGACGACACGCAGGAGTGAATAAAGGGGAAATAGACTTAAGGAGAAGAGAGCATCCGCTACTCTCTCAACTGTGTGATTGTATCATCTAACTTCTGCTCTTCGAATTTATACTACAAGACAACATCACAATATATCAAGCATTTTTAAACTTCACTCACATACAACTTATAACGATTTCTCTTTAAATTTAGCTAAATAGAATCGAGAATTTCTTCAAAACTTCAATTTCGACAACACTTGTTTGACTATTCTGGGTATGAAAGATGCTCAAACAGGTTACTGACCGTAGAACAAACAGAAATGGCATCCAACATTGATCAGGCTAGTTTTGAAATATTTAATTCCTGAAAGAGAAGTAAATATTTTGTAAGGTGAAGACTATCGGTGAAAGTTTGGCATGAAAGCATCAATTCCGGATATTTACAAATTTTATAATGCACGCATTTCATTGGCCATTCACTAAACGGACTGCGTTTGTAACCGACGTATCTGAAGAAAGGACAACCAAGTAAACAAACGTTTTGTCAATTTATCTATTTGTTAGGACATATCTTAGCCAAAAAACGTCCCAATGGTGAGTACTAAACATAAATACCACATGTTCAAACCCACAACTTAGCCGCATCAGTTATCTAAGCAGTACTACTGAAAAATAACATACCTCTAATGGATATCATTTTGCGTCCATATAAAAGTGCTACCTGCACGATCTACATCAAAATATTAAAAATACAACTTCCTTTTTCCCTATAAACCCTACAGGACAAAACTCATCCATTCAAAATGATTCAAATAACAACCATGTCAATAATATTCAAACAACAACCATGCTTTCCACAACGTCGAAGGAAGTGCCGTACTACTGGAAAAGCAGCAGAAATACACAATAAAAATTTAAAAAAGTATCAAATTGACTATTTAGTAGCACTAGGAGCTCCGAGAATACTTCCAGATTTGCCCGGGTGCGGCTCCAGTTTATCATAACCGACGACTACCAATAATGGTCAACCTTAGTACATTTAAAAGCTAATTAAGTAGAATATATAAAACGCATACTCTTTCAAACTGATCCGTTAACTCAACTAAGGATATATGATATATGGATAATATTATGCCTTCTTTGGATCACTACAGTAATTAAAGCTATCGGCAACAAATCCAAATGTTATGCCAAAAGTTTTTGAAAAAATTTGAACATAATTTGGAAAGTCCTTCCAAAGACAGTTTTTTTGAATAATAGTGTGGGTTTTTGAAAATTGATTAATGGAAGAAAGTATTCTATTTTTCCTGATTCGGAAACAAGTTGCACTCGATTTCTATGTTGATTTTTTGTTCATTTTTACAGTTACGAACTTACGAAAAATTTAAACTTGAACAATTTTTACGTAAAAAACAGCTGAAAGTTTGATAAGGATTAATCACTTCTGCAGGTTATTAATCAGTAAGTACTACCGGGCAAAATACAAAGGAACGCCTTTTGTATTTCACTTTTAAGCTTTTCGACCAAGTCACCTATAGATTTTTCAAACGCGAGTTACATGGTCAGGTAATTTCCATCGGAATCAATTCGGTAATAGGTCGAATACCGACCCTTCGATAACCGATATTATAAGTACATTTTCTGTACTGTCAGCTGATTCCGAGTTGGAAAGTTTTTTGCTGCACTGTACAAATTCATCTTTAAATACTGACATGATTTGACAGACAAATTGCACCTGTAAACACAAAATCATTACAAATTACAATCTTTCCAGCAACTAACTAAAAAAGGCGTAATTTATAATTACTATTTTTTTGCTTATATGACGCCAGAATGTGTTTTTATTGATTACGCTCATTACCTTTAAAGAACTTTCAGAAAGATTACTTTCTAAATCAGAATATTATAATTTTCGTTTTCTAATCCATTAAATTTATAGTAAGAAATGAGTTTTGAAGGAAAGGAATATTTTCAAAGGCAGTCTGCCTGCTTTTAAGATGGATTAATTAATTACACTTTAATTAGATTTAAAAGAAAAATAATTTCTTACGGGTGAAACCTTCCTAGGTTAAGCCAGCCTGTGTAACTTTTGGACTTGAAAATATATCTAAATAGAAATAGATCTATTTTAATTGGTGTACAGGACATGAGTATCTTATCCAAAAGCAATTTATGTTGATCAAATCAAATTTTATTTTCTTAGTATGTAATACCGATTGCATACACTATTACGTGTTTAGATTTTGGCATGGTTGCATTTCAATTTCAAATAAATATACGCATAAAGTGGTCCCTACTAATTACTATTCAATGGAACAGTAATAAAAGTAGTTCAAAGTACTCCCTACTTCTTTTGAGAGTGCAAATTCATTAACATTTCTAAGTCAAAAAGAATAATAGGATGGCATTGCTTAAATCTAAGTATTTAAAATCGGAATAAAAATTTACAATAAATTCATTGTACATTTACATTAATTTTTGTACAATTTCATTCTTTCAAAAGCGTCTGATAAGCTTGATTTATTCCTAGTAACCGGTTCGGTCCTGCACGGTTAGCTCAATTGCTTTTATGGGACTATTTTTATGGGAATTATTTGCCAAAATTCCTATAAGGCCTGGTTCAGCTTGGTGGGGTTGCTTCAAACGAGGATTTGAATCCTCAATGGCATGTTTTGCAGTAATGTTTATAAGCAACAAAATCGTCCTCTCTATTTCCCGTCGTAATTGACAATTTGCAATTATTCTGGGGAATGTAAAGAGCCTAGAGAAATCGAAATATCATCGCCAATTAAGTATGTTTCCAAGATACTCCAATGAAATTTTCAACCTAATTCGGCACATAAGCGTAAATAAAATTCCCATAAATCTACCTGCGAATTAGTTAGATATAGCAAGAAATTTTCGTAAGGGTGGGTTCGGTGCCGTTCGGTCAAATTTTTGGAAGCAACTGGTGTGGTTTGACTTGGATCACAGTGCAGAAATTGCACTTCTGGGACGCGAAACATTTTGCTGGTATTTAAGTGCGTCTGCGTAAATAGTGAAATCAAATGGATTTGTTTTGTTTAATTAAATAAGTTAGCGTTTTATGAGCACGACACGACAGGTTTTGGTCTACAATCATAGTCAATTATTCATTTGTACAGTACCTTAAATGCGCAGTATAAAAAGAAATAAATGTTCTCAACAGAGTCATGAACATACCAACCTTTTATGTTTCATAATTACTATTTCCACTTTAATTGTCTCATTTCTCTTTCACAACTCGGTACCATCGGTTCTTTTAGTTCTTATTTTCATGTACCAATCGCTCTATAGATTTCATTAAGAAAACCCAGTCCATAGAATTTCACCATTCGGGGCGCCTTTAAATTCAAGCCAAAACTTATGCGCAGTTGACTTAAAACACCATTTTACAATTCCCGACAATTCTTTCATGGTTCACAACTGATTTTGCTTGAATTATTTTCTCGGTATCAAGTTTCTTGGCAATAAGAAACCACCACTACATTTTTTACTCAAATCTAATACCAAGATCATAAACTAGTTCGTAAATACAATGAAAAAATTTTCAATTTACTATTCTGCTGTTGAAGGTGGGACTTGACTTCGGGCGATGTTTGCTTGCCATTTTGAAAATAATAAATCATTATCCTTAAGTTGAGTGCAGTGCCAGTAATCCAGCGCAAACTATCAGCAAAATTCCAATAAATGTCAACATGAATTAAAACAATGGTTTTTCATTTTATTATTTTGTAATTAGTTTTACATTGCTGATTTAATAAAATATTAAAAAGCGATACCTGAATACATGTTTAAGAAGTTTTACTTATAATTCAGATGAAGATAGTAATACGCCTTCTAGCTTAAGGAAAAGGGATGTGCACTGCATTCAAGAATTCAAATTACTTGTAAACCACATTTAAAAAAATAATTACGTATACGTAATTAAGAAGATAATGAAATAGTATATAATTTGCGCAACCTTGTAATATGTTGTCTTTTCTTTTTCTAATTGACATGCAAATAATTGAATAGAAAAACAAATCTGGGAGAGTTCATCCGGCTGTTATCCAGAAAATGACTTCATATTCAGCGGGCAATTCCGAGAGATATGTCATTTGATTGGGGCCGGCCTGTACTCTAAGACTAAACAGGAAAACAGCGGTAAAATTTCGGGGCGTAGTGAGATGTAGTACGAATGCTTCTCATGAATAGCATCCAGAGGACTTGCAATTGCAGCTCTTTGTCTCAATATTATAACTTTATGTAAAATTAAATACCATTATCAACATTTTTGTTTGAAGGAAGGTTTTTTTGTGTCGAAAAATTGTTGTTGGGATCAATCTGCATCAGTTCATAAAATAAAAGTAGTATTTACATAGAGGATCATTGTGGATAACTATTTTTATTTGATTATAAGCATTTCAAAAATTTTCGGTTAGTTGGTACCTTTGCGAATATTATTAGAATAGATGTTTTATTTTCTGCTCACTGTGTATTAACTAAAAACCATTATGCACATTTATTGTGATAGTGATAATTTTGATAATTCTTAATTTCAGTACAACTCACAAAACAAGGCATTGTTTTAATTATTATACTCAGAAAAAAACTTCAGTTGCAGAACATCGTACAAAATTGTTAATTATGCACAGAGATAAAGTGAATACACTATACAGCGTGGTCCAAAACTAAGGTATACACCTGTTCCGGAAGAACTGGAAGTAGCACAACAAAACTGTTTACACCACTCGAAAGCCAGTGCAAAGTTACATTGAAATCTCTAATTTCATTAAAATCGGTTGAAAGTAAGTGGGTCAAATAATTCAGTGAAAAGAAAAAGTAGAAAAATGTGCCCGATTTTCGGTGAATCGGATTTTTCACGGCCAAAATAATTTTTTTTGAAATAATATTTTACTAGCTGTAATCCATGTTGTATGAGTGATTTTTCCTGAATTTTTCATAATAATCGAACAAAGTTGAATTTTCAACTTTTTTGGAATTTGCATTAAGGTTGAAAATTCAACTTTGTTCGATTATTATGAAAAATTCAGGAAAAATCACTGATGTAACATGGATTGCAGCTGTGAAAATATTATTTCAAAAAAAATATTTTTCGGCCGGGAAAAATCTGAATCACCGAAAACCGGGTATATTTTTGTACTTTTTCTTTTCTTCGAATTATTTGACCCACTTACCTTCAACCGATTTTAATGAAATTAGATATTTCAATGTAACTTTACACTGGCTTTCGAGTGGTGTAAACAGTTTTGTTGTGCTACTTCCAGTTCTTCCGGAACAGGTGTATACCTTAGTTTTGGACCACGGTGTACATAGATGGAACATCAGAAGCTAGTACAGATTTGCTATATTTTGACATCTATGTTGCACAAAATAGTCATTTATATTGAGTTGTTGCATAATAGATTGTTTTCAGATTATTACGATTTTCTTTGCATATATTTCCTAGTAGTGTAGCAGCGTAGTGTACCTTTTTGTAGTCGAAACCCATATGTAATATAATAAATGCTTATCTTTTTCAACAACTTTATTTCAGGGACAAAGTAAAGCTGTAGTTAGCACATGAGTTTTTAAACCATTTATTGCAATAACTTGCTTAATAATGGCAATTCGCATTACAAGTAAAATATAGATTATTGTTAAACATTATTCTTCTTTTTAGCTTGCATGTGTTCCATGAGATAATTCTTATGTTATTGTGTTGTCGCTATTTCTTACATTAAAATAATAAAAATGTTTCATAATCCGCTATACTCTACGAAATAAGGTTCTGATATAATTATAATATAATTACTGAAGTGCAGTCACAATGTGATTTTATTTATATGTGAAATAAGGGAAATATTTCAGTAATATCAGGAATTTGTTATCAGAAATGTTATTTAGAAAAACCATACTGTCATAGATATTGTGAAGCCATTGTACTGTATATTATTCCAACTTTCATGTTGCAAAGAATCAATGGAGACTCGTATTAAGGCATTGGTTTTGTATTAATTTTGAATTGTGCATTATAGTATAAGTATTATATTTTAAAGAAGTACAATGCGATGAAATATGCGGTAACTAATGTAAGTGAAGTCGTATAATGTCATTAAAAGTGTGCAAATCATTTTAACGTACAAATATGTTTGGGGCATTGTTATGGAATAATTTACTTACATGAATGATTATTAACTTAAGCTTCACCCTCAGTAAATATTAAACTAAGTAACGTATTTTCTGGTAGTATATGTACAGCAAGATTCTAAAGTCCCGCAACTTAGGGCAATTAGAATCTCACTGCATATTATATTTATGTACAGCTAGGTATATATTTCCTTTATGTTGCTCAGGATGGCAGAGCATTGAAGGTAAGCTAAAGGTATTTGGACAGACATTTATATAAAGCAGTATTTTGTGCATTAGCCTTTAATTGATTTTACAATGTGTTTTTTTCGCAACTTTTCAAATGAAATCAAATATTTCATTTGCTTGGGTACCAGACAACATCAGCAGCTTACTAATTCCTATAGTTATACTGTAAATGTAATCAGGAGCACTTTTCGAATTGGATCATCTAACCCAATTCGGAAATGTAGGGGTTTGCAGCAGCGCTTGAACTTTTTAATATACTTGACATTCTGGATATTTTTTGACTGATATAAATCTAGACTGTCAAGCAAATCATTAAACAGTGATGATGTTTTATCAAATACCCAAAATACGAAACACCAGCTGAAAATGCCAAGCCAAGATTTTACAAATAGCTGGCATCAAATTGTTGTAGAGAGCTGTTGCCTTAGCTTGATAATGAGTACATTATCAATTACTGTTATTCTTGTTGAAATGGATTTTACAACAATTAGCCCTACTCCAATGGTTCTTGCACAAGTTGGAAATCATATCTCATGATTCTTAAGTACTTACAGACAGACATACAGACAGATATAAATACAGACATACATACAGACAGACAGACAAAACAAAAGCATAAAATAGACTTCGTCCACTTAATAATTAATGAAATTCGGTTTCTCTTAGGTCGCCAGCGATGTATTGACTGGGCGCACTTGAATTTTCCTTGTAGCATTAGTCTTCCTTGTACACTAACTAATCAAATAAGAAGTCTCTTGCCGACATTACAAACTATTGCTGGTTACAGTGCAAAAATGTAACTTTTCTCCATACTTTTAATCAACAACATATCGGGACTTCAAGAACAAGGGGATGTCAAACGGCACTTTAATTGTCAACTTTATTAAGAATAAAGTTTACAGGTTTTATTGTCTTACGAAATTTTACATGATAATTTAATATTTTTTTCTCGTAATTGGATGCATTGTTACAATTCTGTGATTAAGTACCATCAATTAATAAAATCTTGCTTAACTGTGAAATATATTTTAAACTTAACTCTTGATTTATTGCTCCAAAAGCATTGTTAATTATATTGATGTTACTAATCGACTTGACATTGAATAAAAATAAAATTGAAATGTTGCTGCTGAAATTGATTTTTTTCTATTTCATATACTAAAATAGAATGCATTTAATTCTAAAATTTTTTAAAAAGAAATTTCGTAGTTCATTATTTATTTAAAAAAATTTCCTTTAAGGCTCCAGTAGCTTTGGATTACAAAATTGAATATGTTCCCAACAAACATCAATTTTTATATTTGTTATTTTTAAACATTATTCAATTACATTACAGCACAGCCATGAAGATCACAAACAGATGTAATGATATAC
>JABJWA020000335.1:0-17633 GCA_020352615.2 Yoshiicerus persimilis | reverse complement strand
GCCAGCATCTTATATCAAGATGCCAGCATCTTATATCAAGATGCCAGCATCTTATATCAAGATGCCAGCATCTTATATCAAGATGCCAGCATCTTATATCAAGATGCCAGCATCTTATATCAAGATGCCAGCATCTTATATCAAGATGCCAGCATCTTATATCAAGATGCCAGCATCTTATATCAAGATGCCAGCATCTTATATCAAGATGCCAGCATCTTATATCAAGATGCCAGCATCTTATATCAAGATGCCAGCCTCTTAGATCAAGATGCCAGCATCTTATATCAAGATGCCAGCATCTTATATCAAGATGCCAGCATCTTATATCAAGATGCCAGCATCTTATATCAAGATGCCAGCATCTTATATCAAGATGCTGGCATCTTGATATAAGATGCCGGCATCTTGATATAAGATGCTGGCATCTTGATATAAGATGCTGGCATCTTGATATAAGATGCTGGCATCTTGATATAAGATGCTGGCATCTTGATATAAGATGCTGGCATCTTGATATAAGATGCTGGCATCTTGATATAAGATGCTGGCATCTTTATATAAGATGCTGGCATCTTGATATAAGATGCTGGCATCTTGATATAAGATGCTGGCATCTTGATATAAGATGCTGGCATCTTGATATAAGATGCTGGCATCTTGATATAAGATGCTGGCATCTTGATATAAGATGCTGGCATCTTGATATAAGATGCTGGCATCTTGATATAAGATGCTGGCATCTTGATATAAGATGCTGGCATCTTGATATAAGATGCTGGCATCTTGATATAAGATGCTGGCATCTTTATATAAGATGCTGGCATCTTGATATAAGATGCTGGCATCTTGATATAAGATGCTGGCATCTTGATATAAGATGCTGGCATCTTGATATAAGATGCTGGCATCTTGATATAAGATGCTGGCATCTTGATATAAGATGCTGGCATCTTGATATAAGATGCTGGCATCTTGATATAAGATGCTGGCATCTTGATATAAGATGCTGGCATCTTGATATAAGATGCTGGCATCTTGATATAAGATGCTGGCATCTTGATATAAGATGCTGGCATCTTGATATAAGATGCTGGCATCTTGATATAAGATGCTGGCATCTTGATATAAGATGCTGGCATCTTGATATAAGATGCTGGCATCTTGATATAAGATGCTGGCATCTTGATATAAGATGCTGGCATCTTGATATAAGATGCTGGCATCTTGATATAAGATGCTGGCATCTTGATATAAGATGCTGGCATCTTGATATAAGATGCTGGCATCTTGATATAAGATGCTGGCATCTTGATATAAGATGCTGGCATCTTGATATAAGATGCTGGCATCTTGATATAAGATGCTGGCATCTTGATATAAGATGCTGGCATCTTGATATAAGATGCTGGCATCTTGATATAAGATGCTGGCATCTTGATATAAGATGCTGGCATCTTGATATAAGATGCTGGCATCTTGATATAAGATGCTGGCATCTTGATATAAGATGCTGGCATCTTGATATAAGATGCTGGCATCTTGATATAAGATGCTGGCATCTTGATATAAGATGCTGGCATCTTGATATAAGATGCTGGCATCTTGATATAAGATGCTGGCATCTTGATATAAGATGCTGGCATCTTGATATAAGATGCTGGCATCTTGATATAAGATGCTGGCATCTTGATATAAGATGCTGGCATCTTGATATAAGATGCTGGCATCTTGATATAAGATGCTGGCATCTTGATATAAGATGCTGGCATCTTGATATAAGATGCTGGCATCTTGATATAAGATGCTGGCATCTTGATATAAGATGCTGGCATCTTGATATAAGATGCTGGCATCTTGATATAAGATGCTGGCATCTTGATATAAGATGCTGGCATCTTGATATAAGATGCTGGCATCTTGATATAAGATGCTGGCATCTTGATATAAGATGCTGGCATCTTGATATAAGATGCTGGCATCTTGATATAAGATGCTGGCATCTTGATATAAGATGCTGGCATCTTGATATAAGATGCTGGCATCTTGATATAAGATGCTGGCATCTTGATATAAGATGCTGGCATCTTGATATAAGATGCTGGCATCTTGATATAAGATGCTGGCATCTTGATATAAGATGCTGGCATCTTGATATAAGATGCTGGCATCTTGATATAAGATGCTGGCATCTTGATATAAGATGCTGGCATCTTGATATAAGATGCTGGCATCTTGATATAAGATGCTGGCATCTTGATATAAGATGCTGGCATCTTGATATAAGATGCTGGCATCTTGATATAAGATGCTGGCATCTTGATATAAGATGCTGGCATCTTGATATAAGATGCTGGCATCTTGATATAAGATGCTGGCATCTTGATATAAGATGCTGGCATCTTGATATAAGATGCTGGCATCTTGATATAAGATGCTGGCATCTTGATATAAGATGCTGGCATCTTGATATAAGATGCTGGCATCTTGATATAAGATGCTGGCATCTTGATATAAGATGCTGGCATCTTGATATAAGATGCTGGCATCTTGATATAAGATGCTGGCATCTTGATATAAGATGCTGGCATCTTGATATAAGATGCTGGCATCTTGATATAAGATGCTGGCATCTTGATATAAGATGCTGGCATCTTGATATAAGATGCTGGCATCTTGATATAAGATGCTGGCATCTTGATATAAGATGCTGGCATCTTGATATAAGATGCTGGCATCTTGATATAAGATGCTGGCATCTTGATATAAGATGCTGGCATCTTGATATAAGATGCTGGCATCTTGATATAAGATGCTGGCATCTTGATATAAGATGCTGGCATCTTGATATAAGATGCTGGCATCTTGATATAAGATGCTGGCATCTTGATATAAGATGCTGGCATCTTGATATAAGATGCTGGCATCTTGATATAAGATGCTGGCATCTTGATATAAGATGCTGGCATCTTGATATAAGATGCTGGCATCTTGATATAAGATGCTGGCATCTTGATATAAGATGCTGGCATCTTGATATAAGATGCTGGCATCTTGATATAAGATGCTGGCATCTTGATATAAGATGCTGGCATCTTGATATAAGATGCTGGCATCTTGATATAAGATGCTGGCATCTTGATATAAGATGCTGGCATCTTGATATAAGATGCTGGCATCTTGATATAAGATGCTGGCATCTTGATATAAGATGCTGGCATCTTGATATAAGATGCTGGCATCTTGATATAAGATGCTGGCATCTTGATATAAGATGCTGGCATCTTGATATAAGATGCTGGCATCTTGATATAAGATGCTGGCATCTTGATATAAGATGCTGGCATCTTGATATAAGATGCTGGCATCTTGATATAAGATGCTGGCATCTTGATATAAGATGCTGGCATCTTGATATAAGATGCTGGCATCTTGATATAAGATGCTGGCATCTTGATATAAGATGCTGGCATCTTGATATAAGATGCTGGCATCTTGATATAAGATGCTGGCATCTTGATATAAGATGCTGGCATCTTGATATAAGATGCTGGCATCTTGATATAAGATGCTGGCATCTTGATATAAGATGCTGGCATCTTGATATAAGATGCTGGCATCTTGATATAAGATGCTGGCATCTTGATATAAGATGCTGGCATCTTGATATAAGATGCTGGCATCTTGATATAAGATGCTGGCATCTTGATATAAGATGCTGGCATCTTGATATAAGATGCTGGCATCTTGATATAAGATGCTGGCATCTTGATATAAGATGCTGGCATCTTGATATAAGATGCTGGCATCTTGATATAAGATGCTGGCATCTTGATATAAGATGCTGGCATCTTGATATAAGATGCTGGCATCTTGATATAAGATGCTGGCATCTTGATATAAGATGCTGGCATCTTGATATAAGATGCTGGCATCTTGATATAAGATGCTGGCATCTTGATATAAGATGCTGGCATCTTGATATAAGATGCTGGCATCTTGATATAAGATGCTGGCATCTTGATATAAGATGCTGGCATCTTGATATAAGATGCTGGCATCTTGATATAAGATGCTGGCATCTTGATATAAGATGCTGGCATCTTGATATAAGATGCTGGCATCTTGATATAAGATGCTGGCATCTTGATATAAGATGCTGGCATCTTGATATAAGATGCTGGCATCTTGATATAAGATGCTGGCATCTTGATATAAGATGCTGGCATCTTGATATAAGATGCTGGCATCTTGATATAAGATGCTGGCATCTTGATATAAGATGCTGGCATCTTGATATAAGATGCTGGCATCTTGATATAAGATGCTGGCATCTTGATATAAGATGCTGGCATCTTGATATAAGATGCTGGCATCTTGATATAAGATGCTGGCATCTTGATATAAGATGCTGGCATCTTGATATAAGATGCTGGCATCTTGATATAAGATGCTGGCATCTTGATATAAGATGCTGGCATCTTGATATAAGATGCTGGCATCTTGATATAAGATGCTGGCATCTTGATATAAGATGCTGGCATCTTGATATAAGATGCTGGCATCTTGATATAAGATGCTGGCATCTTGATATAAGATGCTGGCATCTTGATATAAGATGCTGGCATCTTGATATAAGATGCTGGCATCTTGATATAAGATGCTGGCATCTTGATATAAGATGCTGGCATCTTGATATAAGATGCTGGCATCTTGATATAAGATGCTGGCATCTTGATATAAGATGCTGGCATCTTGATATAAGATGCTGGCATCTTGATATAAGATGCTGGCATCTTGATATAAGATGCTGGCATCTTGATATAAGATGCTGGCATCTTGATATAAGATGCTGGCATCTTGATATAAGATGCTGGCATCTTGATATAAGATGCTGGCATCTTGATATAAGATGCTGGCATCTTGATATAAGATGCTGGCATCTTGATATAAGATGCTGGCATCTTGATATAAGATGCTGGCATCTTGATATAAGATGCTGGCATCTTGATATAAGATGCTGGCATCTTGATATAAGATGCTGGCATCTTGATATAAGATGCTGGCATCTTGATATAAGATGCTGGCATCTTGATATAAGATGCTGGCATCTTGATATAAGATGCTGGCATCTTGATATAAGA
Source organism: Yoshiicerus persimilis (assembly GCA_020352615.2). NCBI lineage: Eukaryota > Metazoa > Arthropoda > Collembola > Entomobryomorpha > Tomoceridae > Yoshiicerus > Yoshiicerus persimilis. The sequence continues at coordinate 12,489 of JABJWA020000335.1, read as the reverse complement.
TGCTGGCATCTTGATATAAGATGCTGGCATCTTGATATAAGATGCTGGCATCTTGATATAAGATGCTGGCATCTTGATATAAGATGCTGGCATCTTGATATAAGATGCTGGCATCTTGATATAAGATGCTGGCATCTTGATATAAGATGCTGGCATCTTGATATAAGATGCTGGCATCTTGATATAAGATGCTGGCATCTTGATATAAGATGCTGGCATCTTGATATAAGATGCTGGCATCTTGATATAAGATGCTGGCATCTTGATATAAGATGCTGGCATCTTGATATAAGATGCTGGCATCTTGATATAAGATGCTGGCATCTTGATATAAGATGCTGGCATCTTGATATAAGATGCTGGCATCTTGATATAAGATGCTGGCATCTTGATATAAGATGCTGGCATCTTGATATAAGATGCTGGCATCTTGATATAAGATGCTGGCATCTTGATATAAGATGCTGGCATCTTGATATAAGATGCTGGCATCTTGATATAAGATGCTGGCATCTTGATATAAGATGCTGGCATCTTGATATAAGATGCTGGCATCTTGATATAAGATGCTGGCATCTTGATATAAGATGCTGGCATCTTGATATAAGATGCTGGCATCTTGATATAAGATGCTGGCATCTTGATATAAGATGCTGGCATCTTGATATAAGATGCTGGCATCTTGATATAAGATGCTGGCATCTTGATATAAGATGCTGGCATCTTGATATAAGATGCTGGCATCTTGATATAAGATGCTGGCATCTTGATATAAGATGCTGGCATCTTGATATAAGATGCTGGCATCTTGATATAAGATGCTGGCATCTTGATATAAGATGCTGGCATCTTGATATAAGATGCTGGCATCTTGATATAAGATGCTGGCATCTTGATATAAGATGCTGGCATCTTGATATAAGATGCTGGCATCTTGATATAAGATGCTGGCATCTTGATATAAGATGCTGGCATCTTGATATAAGATGCTGGCATCTTGATATAAGATGCTGGCATCTTGATATAAGATGCTGGCATCTTGATATAAGATGCTGGCATCTTGATATAAGATGCTGGCATCTTGATATAAGATGCTGGCATCTTGATATAAGATGCTGGCATCTTGATATAAGATGCTGGCATCTTGATATAAGATGCTGGCATCTTGATATAAGATGCTGGCATCTTGATATAAGATGCTGGCATCTTGATATAAGATGCTGGCATCTTGATATAAGATGCTGGCATCTTGATATAAGATGCTGGCATCTTGATATAAGATGCTGGCATCTTGATATAAGATGCTGGCATCTTGATATAAGATGCTGGCATCTTGATATAAGATGCTGGCATCTTGATATAAGATGCTGGCATCTTGATATAAGATGCTGGCATCTTGATATAAGATGCTGGCATCTTGATATAAGATGCTGGCATCTTGATATAAGATGCTGGCATCTTGATATAAGATGCTGGCATCTTGATATAAGATGCTGGCATCTTGATATAAGATGCTGGCATCTTGATATAAGATGCTGGCATCTTGATATAAGATGCTGGCATCTTGATATAAGATGCTGGCATCTTGATATAAGATGCTGGCATCTTGATATAAGATGCTGGCATCTTGATATAAGATGCTGGCATCTTGATATAAGATGCTGGCATCTTGATATAAGATGCTGGCATCTTGATATAAGATGCTGGCATCTTGATATAAGATGCTGGCATCTTGATATAAGATGCTGGCATCTTGATATAAGATGCTGGCATCTTGATATAAGATGCTGGCATCTTGATATAAGATGCTGGCATCTTGATATAAGATGCTGGCATCTTGATATAAGATGCTGGCATCTTGATATAAGATGCTGGCATCTTGATATAAGATGCTGGCATCTTGATATAAGATGCTGGCATCTTGATATAAGATGCTGGCATCTTGATATAAGATGCTGGCATCTTGATATAAGATGCTGGCATCTTGATATAAGATGCTGGCATCTTGATATAAGATGCTGGCATCTTGATATAAGATGCTGGCATCTTGATATAAGATGCTGGCATCTTGATATAAGATGCTGGCATCTTGATATAAGATGCTGGCATCTTGATATAAGATGCTGGCATCTTGATATAAGATGCTGGCATCTTGATATAAGATGCTGGCATCTTGATATAAGATGCTGGCATCTTGATATAAGATGCTGGCATCTTGATATAAGATGCTGGCATCTTGATATAAGATGCTGGCATCTTGATATAAGATGCTGGCATCTTGATATAAGATGCTGGCATCTTGATATAAGATGCTGGCATCTTGATATAAGATGCTGGCATCTTGATATAAGATGCTGGCATCTTGATATAAGATGCTGGCATCTTGATATAAGATGCTGGCATCTTGATATAAGATGCTGGCATCTTGATATAAGATGCTGGCATCTTGATATAAGATGCTGGCATCTTGATATAAGATGCTGGCATCTTGATATAAGATGCTGGCATCTTGATATAAGATGCTGGCATCTTGATATAAGATGCTGGCATCTTGATATAAGATGCTGGCATCTTGATATAAGATGCTGGCATCTTGATATAAGATGCTGGCATCTTGATATAAGATGCTGGCATCTTGATATAAGATGCTGGCATCTTGATATAAGATGCTGGCATCTTGATATAAGATGCTGGCATCTTGATATAAGATGCTGGCATCTTGATATAAGATGCTGGCATCTTGATATAAGATGCTGGCATCTTGATATAAGATGCTGGCATCTTGATATAAGATGCTGGCATCTTGATATAAGATGCTGGCATCTTGATATAAGATGCTGGCATCTTGATATAAGATGCTGGCATCTTGATATAAGATGCTGGCATCTTGATATAAGATGCTGGCATCTTGATATAAGATGCTGGCATCTTGATATAAGATGCTGGCATCTTGATATAAGATGCTGGCATCTTGATATAAGATGCTGGCATCTTGATATAAGATGCTGGCATCTTGATATAAGATGCTGGCATCTTGATATAAGATGCTGGCATCTTGATATAAGATGCTGGCATCTTGATATAAGATGCTGGCATCTTGATATAAGATGCTGGCATCTTGATATAAGATGCTGGCATCTTGATATAAGATGCTGGCATCTTGATATAAGATGCTGGCATCTTGATATAAGATGCTGGCATCTTGATATAAGATGCTGGCATCTTGATATAAGATGCTGGCATCTTGATATAAGATGCTGGCATCTTGATATAAGATGCTGGCATCTTGATATAAGATGCTGGCATCTTGATATAAGATGCTGGCATCTTGATATAAGATGCTGGCATCTTGATATAAGATGCTGGCATCTTGATATAAGATGCTGGCATCTTGATATAAGATGCTGGCATCTTGATATAAGATGCTGGCATCTTGATATAAGATGCTGGCATCTTGATATAAGATGCTGGCATCTTGATATAAGATGCTGGCATCTTGATATAAGATGCTGGCATCTTGATATAAGATGCTGGCATCTTGATATAAGATGCTGGCATCTTGATATAAGATGCTGGCATCTTGATATAAGATGCTGGCATCTTGATATAAGATGCTGGCATCTTGATATAAGATGCTGGCATCTTGATATAAGATGCTGGCATCTTGATATAAGATGCTGGCATCTTGATATAAGATGCTGGCATCTTGATATAAGATGCTGGCATCTTGATATAAGATGCTGGCATCTTGATATAAGATGCTGGCATCTTGATATAAGATGCTGGCATCTTGATATAAGATGCTGGCATCTTGATATAAGATGCTGGCATCTTGATATAAGATGCTGGCATCTTGATATAAGATGCTGGCATCTTGATATAAGATGCTGGCATCTTGATATAAGATGCTGGCATCTTGATATAAGATGCTGGCATCTTGATATAAGATGCTGGCATCTTGATATAAGATGCTGGCATCTTGATATAAGATGCTGGCATCTTGATATAAGATGCTGGCATCTTGATATAAGATGCTGGCATCTTGATATAAGATGCTGGCATCTTGATATAAGATGCTGGCATCTTGATATAAGATGCTGGCATCTTGATATAAGATGCTGGCATCTTGATATAAGATGCTGGCATCTTGATATAAGATGCTGGCATCTTGATATAAGATGCTGGCATCTTGATATAAGATGCTGGCATCTTGATATAAGATGCTGGCATCTTGATATAAGATGCTGGCATCTTGATATAAGATGCTGGCATCTTGATATAAGATGCTGGCATCTTGATATAAGATGCTGGCATCTTGATATAAGATGCTGGCATCTTGATATAAGATGCTGGCATCTTGATATAAGATGCTGGCATCTTGATATAAGATGCTGGCATCTTGATATAAGATGCTGGCATCTTGATATAAGATGCTGGCATCTTGATATAAGATGCTGGCATCTTGATATAAGATGCTGGCATCTTGATATAAGATGCTGGCATCTTGATATAAGATGCTGGCATCTTGATATAAGATGCTGGCATCTTGATATAAGATGCTGGCATCTTGATATAAGATGCTGGCATCTTGATATAAGATGCTGGCATCTTGATATAAGATGCTGGCATCTTGATATAAGATGCTGGCATCTTGATATAAGATGCTGGCATCTTGATATAAGATGCTGGCATCTTGATATAAGATGCTGGCATCTTGATATAAGATGCTGGCATCTTGATATAAGATGCTGGCATCTTGATATAAGATGCTGGCATCTTGATATAAGATGCTGGCATCTTGATATAAGATGCTGGCATCTTGATATAAGATGCTGGCATCTTGATATAAGATGCTGGCATCTTGATATAAGATGCTGGCATCTTGATATAAGATGCTGGCATCTTGATATAAGATGCTGGCATCTTGATATAAGATGCTGGCATCTTGATATAAGATGCTGGCATCTTGATATAAGATGCTGGCATCTTGATATAAGATGCTGGCATCTTGATATAAGATGCTGGCATCTTGATATAAGATGCTGGCATCTTGATATAAGATGCTGGCATCTTGATATAAGATGCTGGCATCTTGATATAAGATGCTGGCATCTTGATATAAGATGCTGGCATCTTGATATAAGATGCTGGCATCTTGATATAAGATGCTGGCATCTTGATATAAGATGCTGGCATCTTGATATAAGATGCTGGCATCTTGATATAAGATGCTGGCATCTTGATATAAGATGCTGGCATCTTGATATAAGATGCTGGCATCTTGATATAAGATGCTGGCATCTTGATATAAGATGCTGGCATCTTGATATAAGATGCTGGCATCTTGATATAAGATGCTGGCATCTTGATATAAGATGCTGGCATCTTGATATAAGATGCTGGCATCTTGATATAAGATGCTGGCATCTTGATATAAGATGCTGGCATCTTGATATAAGATGCTGGCATCTTGATATAAGATGCTGGCATCTTGATATAAGATGCTGGCATCTTGATATAAGATGCTGGCATCTTGATATAAGATGCTGGCATCTTGATATAAGATGCTGGCATCTTGATATAAGATGCTGGCATCTTGATATAAGATGCTGGCATCTTGATATAAGATGCTGGCATCTTGATATAAGATGCTGGCATCTTGATATAAGATGCTGGCATCTTGATATAAGATGCTGGCATCTTGATATAAGATGCTGGCATCTTGATATAAGATGCTGGCATCTTGATATAAGATGCTGGCATCTTGATATAAGATGCTGGCATCTTGATATAAGATGCTGGCATCTTGATATAAGATGCTGGCATCTTGATATAAGATGCTGGCATCTTGATATAAGATGCTGGCATCTTGATATAAGATGCTGGCATCTTGATATAAGATGCTGGCATCTTGATATAAGATGCTGGCATCTTGATATAAGATGCTGGCATCTTGATATAAGATGCTGGCATCTTGATATAAGATGCTGGCATCTTGATATAAGATGCTGGCATCTTGATATAAGATGCTGGCATCTTGATATAAGATGCTGGCATCTTGATATAAGATGCTGGCATCTTGATATAAGATGCTGGCATCTTGATATAAGATGCTGGCATCTTGATATAAGATGCTGGCATCTTGATATAAGATGCTGGCATCTTGATATAAGATGCTGGCATCTTGATATAAGATGCTGGCATCTTGATATAAGATGCTGGCATCTTGATATAAGATGCTGGCATCTTGATATAAGATGCTGGCATCTTGATATAAGATGCTGGCATCTTGATATAAGATGCTGGCATCTTGATATAAGATGCTGGCATCTTGATATAAGATGCTGGCATCTTGATATAAGATGCTGGCATCTTGATATAAGATGCTGGCATCTTGATATAAGATGCTGGCATCTTGATATAAGATGCTGGCATCTTGATATAAGATGCTGGCATCTTGATATAAGATGCTGGCATCTTGATATAAGATGCTGGCATCTTGATATAAGATGCTGGCATCTTGATATAAGATGCTGGCATCTTGATATAAGATGCTGGCATCTTGATATAAGATGCTGGCATCTTGATATAAGATGCTGGCATCTTGATATAAGATGCTGGCATCTTGATATAAGATGCTGGCATCTTGATATAAGATGCTGGCATCTTGATATAAGATGCTGGCATCTTGATATAAGATGCTGGCATCTTGATATAAGATGCTGGCATCTTGATATAAGATGCTGGCATCTTGATATAAGATGCTGGCATCTTGATATAAGATGCTGGCATCTTGATATAAGATGCTGGCATCTTGATATAAGATGCTGGCATCTTGATATAAGATGCTGGCATCTTGATATAAGATGCTGGCATCTTGATATAAGATGCTGGCATCTTGATATAAGATGCTGGCATCTTGATATAAGATGCTGGCATCTTGATATAAGATGCTGGCATCTTGATATAAGATGCTGGCATCTTGATATAAGATGCTGGCATCTTGATATAAGATGCTGGCATCTTGATATAAGATGCTGGCATCTTGATATAAGATGCTGGCATCTTGATATAAGATGCTGGCATCTTGATATAAGATGCTGGCATCTTGATATAAGATGCTGGCATCTTGATATAAGATGCTGGCATCTTGATATAAGATGCTGGCATCTTGATATAAGATGCTGGCATCTTGATATAAGATGCTGGCATCTTGATATAAGATGCTGGCATCTTGATATAAGATGCTGGCATCTTGATATAAGATGCTGGCATCTTGATATAAGATGCTGGCATCTTGATATAAGATGCTGGCATCTTGATATAAGATGCTGGCATCTTGATATAAGATGCTGGCATCTTGATATAAGATGCTGGCATCTTGATATAAGATGCTGGCATCTTGATATAAGATGCTGGCATCTTGATATAAGATGCTGGCATCTTGATATAAGATGCTGGCATCTTGATATAAGATGCTGGCATCTTGATATAAGATGCTGGCATCTTGATATAAGATGCTGGCATCTTGATATAAGATGCTGGCATCTTGATATAAGATGCTGGCATCTTGATATAAGATGCTGGCATCTTGATATAAGATGCTGGCATCTTGATATAAGATGCTGGCATCTTGATATAAGATGCTGGCATCTTGATATAAGATGCTGGCATCTTGATATAAGATGCTGGCATCTTGATATAAGATGCTGGCATCTTGATATAAGATGCTGGCATCTTGATATAAGATGCTGGCATCTTGATATAAGATGCTGGCATCTTGATATAAGATGCTGGCATCTTGATATAAGATGCTGGCATCTTGATATAAGATGCTGGCATCTTGATATAAGATGCTGGCATCTTGATATAAGATGCTGGCATCTTGATATAAGATGCTGGCATCTTGATATAAGATGCTGGCATCTTGATATAAGATGCTGGCATCTTGATATAAGATGCTGGCATCTTGATATAAGATGCTGGCATCTTGATATAAGATGCTGGCATCTTGATATAAGATGCTGGCATCTTGATATAAGATGCTGGCATCTTGATATAAGATGCTGGCATCTTGATATAAGATGCTGGCATCTTGATATAAGATGCTGGCATCTTGATATAAGATGCTGGCATCTTGATATAAGATGCTGGCATCTTGATATAAGATGCTGGCATCTTGATATAAGATGCTGGCATCTTGATATAAGATGCTGGCATCTTGATATAAGATGCTGGCATCTTGATATAAGATGCTGGCATCTTGATATAAGATGCTGGCATCTTGATATAAGATGCTGGCATCTTGATATAAGATGCTGGCATCTTGATATAAGATGCTGGCATCTTGATATAAGATGCTGGCATCTTGATATAAGATGCTGGCATCTTGATATAAGATGCTGGCATCTTGATATAAGATGCTGGCATCTTGATATAAGATGCTGGCATCTTGATATAAGATGCTGGCATCTTGATATAAGATGCTGGCATCTTGATATAAGATGCTGGCATCTTGATATAAGATGCTGGCATCTTGATATAAGATGCTGGCATCTTGATATAAGATGCTGGCATCTTGATATAAGATGCTGGCATCTTGATATAAGATGCTGGCATCTTGATATAAGATGCTGGCATCTTGATATAAGATGCTGGCATCTTGATATAAGATGCTGGCATCTTGATATAAGATGCTGGCATCTTGATATAAGATGCTGGCATCTTGATATAAGATGCTGGCATCTTGATATAAGATGCTGGCATCTTGATATAAGATGCTGGCATCTTGATATAAGATGCTGGCATCTTGATATAAGATGCTGGCATCTTGATATAAGATGCTGGCATCTTGATATAAGATGCTGGCATCTTGATATAAGATGCTGGCATCTTGATATAAGATGCTGGCATCTTGATATAAGATGCTGGCATCTTGATATAAGATGCTGGCATCTTGATATAAGATGCTGGCATCTTGATATAAGATGCTGGCATCTTGATATAAGATGCTGGCATCTTGATATAAGATGCTGGCATCTTGATATAAGATGCTGGCATCTTGATATAAGATGCTGGCATCTTGATATAAGATGCTGGCATCTTGATATAAGATGCTGGCATCTTGATATAAGATGCTGGCATCTTGATATAAGATGCTGGCATCTTGATATAAGATGCTGGCATCTTGATATAAGATGCTGGCATCTTGATATAAGATGCTGGCATCTTGATATAAGATGCTGGCATCTTGATATAAGATGCTGGCATCTTGATATAAGATGCTGGCATCTTGATATAAGATGCTGGCATCTTGATATAAGATGCTGGCATCTTGATATAAGATGCTGGCATCTTGATATAAGATGCTGGCATCTTGATATAAGATGCTGGCATCTTGATATAAGATGCTGGCATCTTGATATAAGATGCTGGCATCTTGATATAAGATGCTGGCATCTTGATATAAGATGCTGGCATCTTGATATAAGATGCTGGCATCTTGATATAAGATGCTGGCATCTTGATATAAGATGCTGGCATCTTGATATAAGATGCTGGCATCTTGATATAAGATGCTGGCATCTTGATATAAGATGCTGGCATCTTGATATAAGATGCTGGCATCTTGATATAAGATGCTGGCATCTTGATATAAGATGCTGGCATCTTGATATAAGATGCTGGCATCTTGATATAAGATGCTGGCATCTTGATATAAGATGCTGGCATCTTGATATAAGATGCTGGCATCTTGATATAAGATGCTGGCATCTTGATATAAGATGCTGGCATCTTGATATAAGATGCTGGCATCTTGATATAAGATGCTGGCATCTTGATATAAGATGCTGGCATCTTGATATAAGATGCTGGCATCTTGATATAAGATGCTGGCATCTTGATATAAGATGCTGGCATCTTGATATAAGATGCTGGCATCTTGATATAAGATGCTGGCATCTTGATATAAGATGCTGGCATCTTGATATAAGATGCTGGCATCTTGATATAAGATGCTGGCATCTTGATATAAGATGCTGGCATCTTGATATAAGATGCTGGCATCTTGATATAAGATGCTGGCATCTTGATATAAGATGCTGGCATCTTGATATAAGATGCTGGCATCTTGATATAAGATGCTGGCATCTTGATATAAGATGCTGGCATCTTGATATAAGATGCTGGCATCTTGATATAAGATGCTGGCATCTTGATATAAGATGCTGGCATCTTGATATAAGATGCTGGCATCTTGATATAAGATGCTGGCATCTTGATATAAGATGCTGGCATCTTGATATAAGATGCTGGCATCTTGATATAAGATGCTGGCATCTTGATATAAGATGCTGGCATCTTGATATAAGATGCTGGCATCTTGATATAAGATGCTGGCATCTTGATATAAGATGCTGGCATCTTGATATAAGATGCTGGCATCTTGATATAAGATGCTGGCATCTTGATATAAGATGCTGGCATCTTGATATAAGATGCTGGCATCTTGATATAAGATGCTGGCATCTTGATATAAGATGCTGGCATCTTGATATAAGATGCTGGCATCTTGATATAAGATGCTGGCATCTTGATATAAGATGCTGGCATCTTGATATAAGATGCTGGCATCTTGATATAAGATGCTGGCATCTTGATATAAGATGCTGGCATCTTGATATAAGATGCTGGCATCTTGATATAAGATGCTGGCATCTTGATATAAGATGCTGGCATCTTGATATAAGATGCTGGCATCTTGATATAAGATGCTGGCATCTTGATATAAGATGCTGGCATCTTGATATAAGATGCTGGCATCTTGATATAAGATGCTGGCATCTTGATATAAGATGCTGGCATCTTGATATAAGATGCTGGCATCTTGATATAAGATGCTGGCATCTTGATATAAGATGCTGGCATCTTGATATAAGATGCTGGCATCTTGATATAAGATGCTGGCATCTTGATATAAGATGCTGGCATCTTGATATAAGATGCTGGCATCTTGATATAAGATGCTGGCATCTTGATATAAGATGCTGGCATCTTGATATAAGATGCTGGCATCTTGATATAAGATGCTGGCATCTTGATATAAGATGCTGGCATCTTGATATAAGATGCTGGCATCTTGATATAAGATGCTGGCATCTTGATATAAGATGCTGGCATCTTGATATAAGATGCTGGCATCTTGATATAAGATGCTGGCATCTTGATATAAGATGCTGGCATCTTGATATAAGATGCTGGCATCTTGATATAAGATGCTGGCATCTTGATATAAGATGCTGGCATCTTGATATAAGATGCTGGCATCTTGATATAAGATGCTGGCATCTTGATATAAGATGCTGGCATCTTGATATAAGATGCTGGCATCTTGATATAAGATGCTGGCATCTTGATATAAGATGCTGGCATCTTGATATAAGATGCTGGCATCTTGATATAAGATGCTGGCATCTTGATATAAGATGCTGGCATCTTGATATAAGATGCTGGCATCTTGATATAAGATGCTGGCATCTTGATATAAGATGCTGGCATCTTGATATAAGATGCTGGCATCTTGATATAAGATGCTGGCATCTTGATATAAGATGCTGGCATCTTGATATAAGATGCTGGCATCTTGATATAAGATGCTGGCATCTTGATATAAGATGCTGGCATCTTGATATAAGATGCTGGCATCTTGATATAAGATGCTGGCATCTTGATATAAGATGCTGGCATCTTGATATAAGATGCTGGCATCTTGATATAAGATGCTGGCATCTTGATATAAGATGCTGGCATCTTGATATAAGATGCTGGCATCTTGATATAAGATGCTGGCATCTTGATATAAGATGCTGGCATCTTGATATAAGATGCTGGCATCTTGATATAAGATGCTGGCATCTTGATATAAGATGCTGGCATCTTGATATAAGATGCTGGCATCTTGATATAAGATGCTGGCATCTTGATATAAGATGCTGGCATCTTGATATAAGATGCTGGCATCTTGATATAAGATGCTGGCATCTTGATATAAGATGCTGGCATCTTGATATAAGATGCTGGCATCTTGATATAAGATGCTGGCATCTTGATATAAGATGCTGGCATCTTGATATAAGATGCTGGCATCTTGATATAAGATGCTGGCATCTTGATATAAGATGCTGGCATCTTGATATAAGATGCTGGCATCTTGATATAAGATGCTGGCATCTTGATATAAGATGCTGGCATCTTGATATAAGATGCTGGCATCTTGATATAAGATGCTGGCATCTTGATATAAGATGCTGGCATCTTGATATAAGATGCTGGCATCTTGATATAAGATGCTGGCATCTTGATATAAGATGCTGGCATCTTGATATAAGATGCTGGCATCTTGATATAAGATGCTGGCATCTTGATATAAGATGCTGGCATCTTGATATAAGATGCTGGCATCTTGATATAAGATGCTGGCATCTTGAT
>JABJWA020000334.1:0-17724 GCA_020352615.2 Yoshiicerus persimilis | reverse complement strand
TATCACAATTGCAATTTCAAAACAAAATTATTGCATGCATACCAATAAAAGTAACCAAAAACCTTTGGTACTTGACTACCGAGAAGTATAATAAGTTAGTCATTTTCAATTATAAACGGATGGCACGGAGTTTTAATTAAAATGCTGCCTCCTTCCGACCTTTTCATCAATCAATGTGGTCCAGCTTCGTTTTTTGGCATACCCACTGAGGAATTTTTTGGCATACCCACAGTTCCAAGTTGTACTTGGAACAGGAAGGTTGTCAATTGCCTTCGCTCCGCTTCTGCTTGTACCTTGCCTCGCTTTGCCTAACTCTGCCTGCTTACTTTGACTGCCTCATCTTCGAAATTCCAAATTTGCCGTAGACCTAACCTAGAGGTACGGCCCCCCCTTTTTTGACCCTTGACAGGATAGCCCGAGTCAAGTTGAGCCGGTTCTGGTCAAAGGCCGTGAAGAATCTGGAGTCACTGGATAACGAAGAAGAGGAATATCGAGAAGCACATCACGGAAACCGAAGCCAAATAGCGCAATTTCAAACCTATCTTTTCTAAACGGAACACTCTTACTGTGAGGTAATCATGACAAAAGCAACAAAAAACTGTAACGCATGTAGCTCTAATTTAGAAACTATAAAAGCACTGCAGAAAAAAATAGAAAATATTGAAAAGGAAATGTCGAGTTTGAAAGATAATTTGACAGAAACGTCAAATGATCTATCAAGCCAACTTGACCTTGTATGCATAAATTTAAATACGAACTGTTTAAAAGTTGATGCATTGGAAAATCGTATGGATTTGCATGATAAGCAATACAATATAATTATAAAAGGTCTACAAGTAAGCCCCCATAATTTCGATAAAGTCTGTGAAAGCACACTAGGCTTATTTAATTACCTACAGGTATCACCTTCCCAAATCAGAGATATAGATATAGTACATAATGCTCCATTAGTAGTAAGAGTGGTGATGTACTCGGCATTAGAACGAAGACGGTTACTTCTGAATGCAAAATGGCTGAACAAAGCACCAGCATTGAGACACATATACATATCTCCTGATTTGACCCAAAAGGAGATACGTGTAGGTAAGGAAAGACGAGATAAGCTGAAAGAATTAAGAACGTCAGCACCCAAAGCCTACATTGCTGGAAATGTGATATTGATAAGTGGATATGATGCAAATGGGTATTATGCTGAACACGTTCTTCATAATTTCGATGAATCGAGGTCAAATGGTAACATCTATACGACAACCACAGAAAGTGAAACCTCTGCAGTAATACCCACTGTAAGTAGCCTGCAAAAAGATAACATGCAAGTTGAGAGTAGTAATCATGCTAGAATTGAAACTCCACATATACAATTGAGTGCGAATGTAAATAGTCAGCATAACGGAAACTCAAGTAGGAATAACGCACCAAGGAAAACTACAGTTATGCAAAAGCCAATCCCTCAAGCTAGTAGAACGGTAAACGACACATTTAAAGATGACACTCCACAAGGTAGGCCAAAAAGAAATAGAATCCCTACTACACTCCACCAGAGTACGGATTTTACTCAAACAAAAAACACAAAAGTAAAATAGACCTTTCTATTGGCCATCAAAATATCAATTCCTTACGGTACAAAATTAATTTTATTCAAGATATATTAAATGAAAATGACTTCGATATACTGACTATTAGCGAAACAAAATTAAGTCCCGATATAATATTAACTAAGTTCCCCGGGTATAAGGTATTGAGAAAAGACAGAAATTCTAATGGTGGTGGAGTAGCAATAATGTACAAATCTTTCTTAGAAATCAAATCTTTCTCACTTAAGACTTTTAACGAAGCACACGACATAACCATGGAGGAATTATCCATTTTTGTACAATTGCACAAATTTAGAAGTATTTTAGTGTCATGCATTTATAGGCCTGATTTTTATCTTTCTAATGCAGACATTCATTTTTTTGAAAAAGTCTTTCATGAATGTTTATCCACAAAAAAAGATTTCTACATTTGCGGAGATTTAAATATACATCTGGAAAATACGAAAGATATAAATATTAAAAAGTTTAATGAAATGTTAGAACGTAATTCCATCTATGAACTGATACAAAAGCCAACCCGTGGAAAAGCAAGATTAGATTTAATTCTTTCTAACAATAAGTCTTCTATTAGTATGTCCGATGTAATAGCAACCCATGTTTCTGATCATAAATGCTGCTTTATAAAAAGAAATTGTAAAATTATCAAACCAAAAAAAGTAGAAATAACGTATAGACAATACAATAAAATTGATAGAGTAAATCTAGCTAAGGAATTATCCCACTTTCCAATTATTGACTTGAAACACGACGAACCTTCTAATCTAAATATATATATTAAAAGCTTTACAAACACTCTGGTTGATATTTTCAATAAACATGCTCCTATAAAAACAAGAAAATTTTTGCCAAAAGCAGATCCGTTCCCAATCTCAGAAAAATCGTACCTTTTAAAAAAACAAAGAAATCATATGTACAAGCAGATTGAAAATGACACAGTAGACATAACAGTTCAATTTAAAAAAATTAAAAGTGATTTCCGACAATCAATTTTAGCGGATAAAAAACAATATATTATAGAAAAAGCTAAGCCCAAACAGAATGGAAAATGGACTGCAATTAATGAGATTTTTAATAAAAGAGAGGCACCTGTAAAATGCTCTTACGACGTAAATAGAATAAATGAATTCTTTTGCGCCATTTCAAATGAGCCATGTACAGTACCTACACCAAAACGACCACAGAGTATGATATCTAAAGATACGTTATTTCGTTTACAAGAGATAAACTCCTTTCAATTGTTTGAGTTATATAAAACTGTTAAAAAGAAAGAGAAGAAGAGTAGTGATCAAACTGGACTGAGTCCAATAATGTTAACACTCTCCATTAACTGCCCAGTAATTTATAACATTCTTCTTACAATTATCAACTCGAGCATTAAAAATAAATATTTTCCAGACCACCTTAAATTGAGTGCAGTTACTCCGATTCCCAAAATAGCTCAACCAGATAAACCGGAACACTTTCGTCCGATATCGGTTCAGCCATTTTTAGCAAAAATTATAGAAAAAACTGTCTTCATTCAAACTTCTCGATATTTTGAGGAGAATGACCTACTGTACACAGCACAATTTGGTTTTCGAAAGCGCCATTCCACAGAGCACGCCATATTGGCTTTGACTGAGATTATACATAAGCAATTAGCGATAGGTAACATTTGTTTAATTGTTGCACTCGATATGAGGAAGGCTTACGATACAATAATTAGAGAATTCTTTATTGAAAAGTTAAAATGGTACGGAGTAGACCCTGGATGGTTTAAATCATATTTAGATGCAAGGTGCCAATATGTAAAAGGTGAAAATGGGAATTCTAGCATTGTTTTCACCGCCCGTGGTTGTCCACAAGGAGGAATTTGTTCTACGCTAATATTTGCTATTTACATAAACGATCTTCCTCTAGTCCTTCAAAAATGTGTAGCTATTCTCTTTGCAGATGACACAAATCTATGTGTATCGGGTAGCCCCAAAGAGTTTGAGAAAATTAAAACTAATTTAATTAAAGATTTAGTGTTAGTTAATAAATGGATGAGGGAAAATGGGATGACATTAAATCTGGGGAAAACGCAATTGATGCTAATAGGTTCCCCTACTCAAGTAGCCAACATTGGTGAATTCAGTATAGAAGTAGAAGGCGTAACAATATGCAACAGAGACCGGTTTGATACTTTAGGTATTACTTTTGATCCTACTCTCTCTTGGAGGGCCCAAATAAACAAAGTCTCTTTTGCATGTCATTCTATTATTAAATCTTTATATCCACTACGAGTAATTTTACCGAAGTATCTAATGATCATGATGTGTAATGCCTACTTAATTCCAATAATTAATTATATGTCTATTATATGGGGTACTGCAAATAAGAAAGATGTAAAAGTACTTGAGAATGTAATAAGGAGAGCAGGGAGAATGGTTTATGGCAAAATATGGTATGAGAAAATAAAAGAAATAGTATCAATTGAATTAAAGTGGTTGTTTCCTAAAGAAATGTACGCTAAAAATATGCTATTATTTTGTCATTCCGTATTATATGAGTATTGTCCCCCATATTTTAATAATTATTTAGTAAAGAAGGATTCTGTTCACAACTATAATACAAGAAATAAAGAAAATGTTTTCTCAAAGGTAATCACAAAAAATAGATATAGTGAAAGAGTTCTCGAGTGTGTTGCCTCTAATCTATGGAATGGGTTACCGGACTTTTTAAAAGAAAGTCCGAAAAAAGACACTTTTAATAGAGAATTAAAATCCTATTTAATCCAGCAGCAGATTTGTGAGGCAAAACTCTCAAACTCCTTAGCAAATGGGAAGAAAACCTGTAATTTATCTTGTGTAGACTTTGATATATGTTTTTCAAGTCCTGAAGCTAATGACATAAGTGGATAATAATTGTAACTAAACTAATTTAATATTTATATTTAACGTGCAGTAAGGTTGTTGTTTTGTTATTGTAATGTAATATAACAATGTATAAGATAGGATTATCCTGTACGAAAGTTAAGAAGGTGTCTTGTGTCGGATTGTAAGTCAACATAATCGCTCATGTACATGATTTTGAGGAGTTGATATAATAAATACATACATACATACAATAAAGCAAAATAATAAAAATTTCGAATTTCAATCCTCAAATTAAAAAAAATGTTCGAATATTTCATCTCTGATGTTTTTCTCAAATTTGTGTATGACTTAATCAAACGAAAACTGGTTTTCGTTTAACACGAATGATATATACTGAAAGAGATGTTAGGATGACGAGAATACTACATCCCAAAGCAATCCATTTAGTTGTGTGTACTGCTACATTTTCCACTGCCAAGGTTCTTCGTAGCACATCAGCGGTTTCGTCCGTTATACCGTACGTCTATAATATAATTGAAAGTCGAAAATACATCATTTACAATTAATTCCCTGCTAATATTTTTTAATAAACGTTATTCATAATGTCAACCACTTTTTCAATGTCGAATAAGTCACCCAATCGTGCAAATGAAGACAACCGACATTGCACTTACCGTCAACCTCATGTACTATGTTGATCTTAGGCCAAATGCATATTATTTTACTTTACTCAGCTACTGAGGTTGTAAAGTTTGGTGACTTCGTTCAGAAACCACAACGTGGGCCTCAATTATCATTTTCAGATTACAACGGCATTATCTATGTATCTTTGATATAAACTTTTCTGTGTCAACTAAACAGGAAAAAGTTGTTGACATTATGAGTATGGTCCACTGAGTTTGCTTTAGTTACCTCTTCCAACCAAACCAAAGGAAAAATCATTGTTTGGATATTTTTAAACTTGGACATATGTGAAAATCTCTTCACGTCAGCGTTTATTTGAAATCTCTTTCGCATGCTTAGTACAACTCCGGTGGTCTACAAATATTGTTACATAAAATTTGATGTTCGCATCCAAAATATGTTATATGTTAACTATGTCATACGTATTAACTATGTTTTATTTAAAACCGACAAATAAAAACTTACTGGCTCCACGACGAATTGGCAATTATGTAAATCATCATTCGGAGTTAGGCCCATTTTTTGATAATATTCGATGTCACCGTTTAAGAAATAAGGAAGAGATAGTACTATAGGAGCTCCTGACATGACAAAATACCACAAAAGTTTATATTTTGATGGCGATATTTATGTTACTAGAATTTGTTGTTACTAGAATTTAATTGTTATTGTTAACACACTCTTAATTTACACAATTTCAAAGACGATACTTATAAGAGTGTAATATATTTACTAAAGAAGTTATAATTTTCCCAACTTTTGGAGTTTCTTTTTTACCCATGACTAAAATGTCAAAAATAGTATTTGTCTTCATTTCTTTTGTTTTCCACGCCAGTAAAACAAACAAGGAAGATTACCGTAATCTGTACCACTGTTTTGAATGATTTTAAAAATTTCGTATTATTACACCTTTTTGGCAAGATTTTAGTTGAGAAGCTCCATCCTTAGGGCAGTTCTCTTTATTTTCCTCTGTACAGAAGCATCGATTGTCTGGATTGTCCGCCGCGAAGATTTCGTATGGTAATGTGAAGAGATATCCGGAAACTCCTTTGATTTCTGCATCCTTTTTATAAGTGGCGTACAAAGAACGGCAGATTTCAGAGTTGTATAGCTGTAGTTTACTCTCTTTGGTAATTAGTGGTGGGAATAACGTTCCGTCGCTTCCGCTGATTATATTGCAATAGTTTCCTTTAAAGTAATCCATCTCTGTTTTTCCATTCCAGGATATAACGTTTCCAGTTTTGGAAGGGTTCTTGATGCCCGTGTACATTTCCATTTCTCCGTTAAATTCTGTTCCATTTCTCTAAACAAATACAAATTAAACTTATATATGTAATATATACTTGAGAGTATAGAAAAATATGACCGAATTAATTAGTAGATATTTTGTGGAAAATGCATTTCGTGCATTTCATTCAGTGACCATTATTTCAAAGTACTTACCCCATATATAAATCCATAGGTACTATTTTCAAGTATTTGTTGCATAGTAAGTCTTTCAAGTTCATGCACCAATGGGGAATATATGCCTTTGAACAATAATTCCCCAATCGTTGTCTCAAAAAATACTTTGGATTTGAATTTTTGGGTGAAAGCTAAAACCAGCATTCGAATTACAGATGGGTAGGAAGACAATTCCTGACCCAAGCCCTGTTATTGAAAATTGTAGAACAACCTTAAATTAGGTTTAGCAGTAAATGAAATTAATAAATAACATAAATCATTAAGACTTACCACGTATGGTACATTGAGGGCAATGATTGGATCACTTTCCTTTCCAATCGACAGTGCTTCATTAAAGTAATAATAAATCGTTTCAGCATATTTTATTGTTCCTGTCTCCGAATTTTCACTAATTATTCGCTTAACTCTTTTTTCACTGCAACCACAGAAAATAAAAATTATAATGCATGTTTATGAAAATGGTGTTGTTATTGAAACTTACTTGTAAACATATGGCCCGATTTCCTTTATTAAAGGTTCTTCTCCGGCTTCAATCTCAGTGGGATTTGTTACATTAAAATAATAAGCATTACAGAAGGTCTCTTTTTCTTGAGTTTTCCAGGCTTCCCAAAGTATACTACCATTTCTAAGATTTATTTCCTAAAAGAGATAATACATTCAAGTTTCATTTATTACCTTGCAATATGTTTAAGAGTTCTGCATAACTAGAGCAGAAATAATAAATTAATTAATTACGGCATCCAGATGAGAAATAAAGGTCAAAGGAATGACAATCCAACCAGTAAATACAACAAGTATTAAAGATAAACACCCAACACTAAATAAAATAACAGGAAAGTTTTGCATTATTGTCTTCCTATTTTCTGTTTAAACTTCAGATAAAATGAACGAACTTTTTTCACTTCTATTTATTATTAGCTTTGTCAAATAGTTATTTGTCCCAGCTTTTTTTATCAACAGAACTGAAACAAAAATGGAAACAATAGAACATCAAACAAAACTGTTTGCACTGAGCTGTCGTTGGCTTCTTACAGGATTACAAGTAAACTAAAGAGTGCAAAAATAATAATTCTTTTTAATGCGTATTAAGCACCGTATTGACAATGCATTTTTTACTTTGTTATCGTAACTTGAGAAAATTATGTTTACTTTTCCAAACAAGTCTTTCCAGAATAGTGATTTAAAAGTGGAATAAGGGGAATAAAAACGATAGTAATCTATAATTCTCACGATGTGAGATTTTTATGCTTCCAAATGTGAATAGCTTGGACGATAGTGCATTAATCTGTGCACTTGCGTTAATATTATTTGTACAATTGTTTACTGAAATGAGTATTTGAGTTACTCTACGGTATTAATCAATGCAGTATGTATTTATTTCTATGTTACTAAAATATCAAGAATTATGTTGTTATTTCAACATTTGTTATTTATTTACACCAAAGCCTGGAGAACTGAGTCAGTCAACAAAAATCTGAACACTAATATTTTCCTGGGAAATCTTCCAGGTTTTGTTATCTGTATCTGGATTATTTTTTTCAAAGTGAGTTCAGTATCTGAAGGGTGAACACATGATGAAATAGGTAGTCATTATTCCTCAAAGCAAAATGTACAGAGTATAATGACTCCTTTCTAAAATAAATACAGAGAAGTGAAGGTTAGATCAGGGCAGTGCACTAAAAGATTTTAACTCTAATACGATTTAATGTTATATCCTTAATACACTACAACTACTTACAATATCTAACTACATCACTTTGGACGTTTAAGGAATTATTAGTTGTTTACCTTCGATTATCTTTAAATTTTTATTCAATTCAGATACATTCAAATATTGGAACACAGTATATAATTTAATAACTCTTTAATATTTTACCGGACTTGTAGTGCAGATTACTATCAATGCAAAGTAGTATGTACCAGGTGAATGCCACATATTACTAAGAAATCAAATACACCAACTATGCCAAATCCAGGACCTAAACTTATAAGAGCAAAAAACTATTTTGAATAGCTGTACGGTAATCAAAGACCGGTTTACGCCTTCAGCTACTGCAACTATCGTTAGATTGATAAGAAAATCTTTACTTTGTGAATAGTACCTGCCTGACTGATTTAATTTAATTTCTTTTTAATTTAATAATTTCTTATTGCGTCACAAGGCAAACCAGCATGTTGAGATGCATCATCTGCATTATGATTGTTATGCCCCAAGTCAAAAAGGAAACGTAATTTAACAACTTCTATCCTTTCCAAAAATAGAAGTTGCACTGCTCCCTGAATCCTGAGTGATTGTAGTTTAGTAGGAGAGAATGCAAATAGTGAACTTTGGACTAAGTGTTTTCTATATTTCAGAATCTGATATGTGAGTCCATGTGGCAACATATTCCTTTGCAAACTTGGCATGCACGCGGCTGTCCACAGCTAACCCCCTTAGAAGTTACCCGCAGGAAACCGCGTGTAAATTACGCGATTTTGAACAAAGGAGTTGTTCCTGAAGGATCATGCAGGTTTCTGCGGGAATTTACCTGCGTTTGTTTGAACGCTTGAATTTGTGCATAAAATTACATGCAGATAATTATCTGCGGGAAACATGGCGAAAAGGTCATGTTTCACGAGGGTTTCGCTACGCAGAACAAACTCAGCTCAATTCTTAAGATGTATCTTACATTAAAAACGTATTTAATTATATTGTAAAATATATTCCATAATAGTATTATGGAATGTGTCCAATTTTTAAGATATATATTTACGTTAAAAGTCAATTTAATTTCTACTATATTGTAAAATATATTCTCCGTAATAGTACTATGGAATTTATTGTCAAAATGTCTGTTGCTACCAAGAATGGAATGATAAAAGTTTAGCCAATTTCGCTGGAAGTTTTGCCAATGTCATTAATTGTTTTCTAATATAAAAGATAAAGATTGATTATTTGTGTTTAGCCAAAGTAAAAGTTCTTCAGCAAAATTGTAAGCAAATAATCAAATTCAGACAATTTGTTTCGGCAACAGTAAACTTTTGGAAGCTTAATTTATGCCGTAATGATCAGAAACTTTAGGTTTTTTAGTAATGCTATTATAATAAAATATGAAAGTTATAGCATATCTTAAAGCTTATGATGCATTCGTAATTATTTGTAGCTAGAATAAAACTTTTGATAATGGAAAAGGCAAATGAAAAGGCAATAATTTACCTTTCTAGAGAAACCCTCTTTCTTTATAGTTCTGTTTGACACATTATGCACTATTGTTGTCCATAATATTTATAATATTCCTTATAATGTTTTTTTCCCAGTTTATAAATAATTAAAAATCCAAGGAATAAAGAAGCAGCTTTTTTGCTTTCTGCTTTTTTATGAAATCAAGTTTTAAAAAAGCAATGCTTTTTGGTTTTTTAATTTCATAAAAATCACTTAAAAGCGCCTGTAAATCATAATGTTTTCTATGTAGAAATTGATATAGCAGTGCAATACAATATATGCTGCGCCAATTTAATTAGTGCACTATAATTTAATATTTAGAATTGCTGTGTATTAAGTACTCTAAGTGCATTATGTATTCACGACTAAAGCAAAAAGGAAAAATGTTTTTTCCCTAGTAAATATCAAATAGTTTACTATGGCTTATATATTTTTTTCACTGTTTTGTACTAATTATAATTATATGATTTTGCTCAATAAGAGCATGAAACACTCTGTTTGTGTGCATGTGCAACAGATTATTAAATATTGTTCATATAAGTATATAAGTATAGACCACTAAATAAAACCCGCCTAAGGAACCAAATAAGTGCAATGTACCTAATAATGGTTGACATACAAACTGTATGTAAAATATTACTTCTAATATATTAGACAGAATAATCGTATAATTTATCACAGAAGCCGAAAGAGCTAAGAGGTAAAATAACTGAACTCTAAATTGGAAGGTCTGGAATTCGAATCCCAGCAGAGGTGTAAAAAGTGTGCCGAGTAGTACCCGCAGGTAGCAATCTAACTAGAGTATGGATTACTATTCTTTTTTGGTTCTCTTGTTCAAGCGTGGGTTTTTACCCGCAGGTAAAAGGGTCAATTTTCTGCGTGTAAGAAACCGCGCAGAAAGCAAAAAAATGTTGTGGATTACTGCGGGGTAAAACCCGCAGGTGCATAACGGCAGTTTACTATACACAGTTAAAAGTGCCAATTATCTGCGTGTAGGTAGTGGGAACTTCCCCGCAGAGTTCTGCGTGGCCATTTTTGACAGGGAAGGTAGTTACCTCAGTTAAGAAACTAAAGCTAGAGTCAAACCAAAATCTAATAGCAATCCGTGAGATTTAATAGGGCGAAGAAACAGGAAATGCATTCCTCACTTTTGCATTACTGAGATACTACTGTGAAATAAAAACCGAATAATTATTTTTAAAATTTTAAAACCCTTAATTTATATTTTTTAAATTTATATTTAGACATGCGTGAGCGCCACACAAGATGATACCTTGAGAGAGAAATATTGTCAGTCTAGTGAAGTGGCGACGAAAAATCCTGAGTTGTTTCTAAGTTGTGTAGATGCCTGCAAATACAGGTGTCCAAGTTCCACAGGTCACTTGGTTTGTGTGGATAAGAAGTGCGGTACACCGAACACCAAAGCCATCACCTTGGGTGCTGCTACTCATGATGAATTCAAACTTGGTGATGATTATTGCAAACAAGTTGGTTGTTGTTGCGATTTCAAAGCAGCGAAATAAAGCAAGCAAAATTATTGTCCATCGGTTGGCTTTTAGTAAATTATTCTGATAAATGTTAATTAGGCAAAAATGAATAATCATAAAAAACAATACAAAATGTGAACTCACAGCCAGTATGATTTATAATGTAGAAATAGTAATTGTCATTCCTCATTTCATAGAAATTGGAAAGATTCAATTAAAAATTCTATAGATTTGGTCACAATTAAGTTGATGAAATTCATTGTCCAGAAAATCACCAAAACTAGAAAACAACATTTACGACAACATTTAAGATAGCATGTGAAATCTAGAAATAGTATGAATACTAAATACAAAAACTGCACTACAATATTATTTTAATACACTATTATTCCTTTAAAAGCGCAAAAAGATTACCTGACTTTCATTTGGCTGTAAGCAAAAATACTAAACAAAATGGACATTTTTATTTTTTATTTAAAATTTTAATCTACTCCACAATTTTGGTTCAACAGCAATCGTCAAATTAACAATCACAAAATTTAACCAGTGTTGGACAGACTTATCTCGTATAAATAAATTTAGCGCAGGGAGAAATGAATTTATGTTTATTTTCGTCTTCCGTTACCGACTTTGACCGATAATAAAAAATGTGGCTGGGCTGGATGTCTTATCTTAACAGCTCAGAAGCAATTTAAAGAATGATGTTTTATTGTAGTACCTTTTTAATGGTCCTAGTCAACTGCAGTCGACCAAAATACCTGGAGTAACAAATACAAATAGCCAACACATTATGTATCACCAAACTTCAACAGACATTCCCTTACTTAGGCCTCAGGCAAATCCTCGAACCGATTCACGAAGGTTCCCCATTATATTATGTTTTCTATTTATAGGTAAAGAAATGTTTTTAGGTATTTATTTGTAAGGAAAATGACATGAGTATCTCTTAAGTGCATTAGTACTCAAAATATACTCTCTACAACTAATATATTGCATTCTGGTGGGCCCTATTATCTTTATAATACTACCAACTCAATAAAGGAAATAGAAAACTATTTCTGGTTTGGGGTTATGGTCAGAATGTGCAGCTTGTAATTTCTACTCTACTATCACAATTCCTTTTTCTCGTAAATGGACTACTAGAAAACGGTTCACTGTAATGATTCTCTTATGATGGTGAGTATACGTTCTTTGATTTAAACTACGAAGTATACTTAGTATAATTTTCCACGTTTTTAACAAAAATCCCTGAAACTAGTTAACGCAAAAATATTCCAGTTTAAAATTACATTTCAATATTACGTGCAGCTGTTTTTCTACAATATATTAGGACTTGGTGCTTGCATGAATAGTTAAAAAAGTGACTACGGAGATTACCTTTATTTAATAAAGCTCATTTCACTTTGTCCAAATAAAAAATCACAAAAGTAAGGAAAGCAGCTCTAACTTTCTAACGTGTAAATATTATAATCACGTTACAGTTTCAGGTTTTTAATTTATCCTACTGTCACTTAAAAGCCACCAAATTGTATTCACTATAAATCCACAGTTCACAGTACGGATATCATTTGCAATTATTCCAATTGAATCGCGGTTAGTAGTTGGCAATAATAGAAAAACCAGTTAACATGGCTCATATCGAATTGGATCTCAAACGTGAGGTGGGTTTGCTGACATTTGTTGCCGACTTTGGATTTCAAAACGGTTGGATGACTGAAATTGAAAATGTGCAAATCGTAAGTATTGTAATTAGTATTTTTGAAAACTTTGCGTTTTATTCTTACTTAATCATTAGTTGCAAAACTTGTAGATGAAAAACATTCACAGACGGGTTATAGAAATATTCATTTTTTATTCTTTAGAAAACAAAGACGACACTCGACCTTAAAAAGTTGGCATTTTTTGAGATTCTAACAAATAAAAAATGCGATAAAAGTGCTGCGAGATTATTTTGTGCCTTACGATGCGTTAACGAAATGAAATTGGAGAATACTACACTCTGCTCGGATACTGTTGATGAAGATCACTATTTATTCACAGATAAGCAAAAGCTGATCTATGTAAGTAAAAGCAAGGTTTTAATGAACTTATTGGTGAAACTTTTTTGTTTTTATTTGGTAAACCAACAATTAATTTGATTCTTTTCCTTTATGTAATTACAACTTTTTTGGACGATTAACTATCTTTCTGCATTTTTGAACTCCTTCTGGAAATGTCAGGAAACCCGTCTGGTGGAGGCAGTGTTAAAGAAAATTTCAACCCAGAAAGAACAGCCGGAGAATGAAAGTGCGGTTCTAGTTAAATCTGGTGATCCTCAAAAAGGAGACGAAATAAATAATGTTGAATGTTTGACAAATCCTATGCTGATTGATTTGGTAGGTAGTTGACATTTTACTTCATGAATATATATTTTATTTAAAAGTCTCTTTGTATAACAAAATGATTAACGTATATTTGTATTTCTAGGTCATAAAATGTCTAATGCAGTATTTAAATTTTGAAGAAGTGAAAAGTGCCCGCTATATTTCAAAAATCTGGAGTTCTATTGGACTGAATGTACTGAAAATTCGTTCAAAAATTGAATTTTCGATGAAGACATACTCAAACTATACTGACCGCACTCCTTTTAATTTTCTTTCATTATTTCCCATTGAAAAACTGGAAAGTGTTCAGTTCGCGAAATTTAGTTTTGGTAACCCACAGAAGTGTGAAGGCATTTCCAAAACGTGGGACATTAAGGAGTTAGACTATTTTTTCAGAAATCATAAAAAACACGTCAAAGAGTTGGATATTGGTATATTGGAGTTAGTAGATGAAAATGGGCATCCGCTTTATAATTACGATATTAGCTCATGGCTTCGTAATTCGGCAATGACGAAACCTAATACAAAAGGCAACACAAGACTTAGTATTCATAATCGACTTTTGACAGGTACAATGATTTTTGTACAGTTGCCCGTCTTGGTAAGCATCAAAGAATTGCGACTTTTCAATTGTGGGATAAACATCCAGGAAGGACATTTAATTGGTTCACCCAAAATACAAATTGTTGACGCCCACTTTTATAAAAACGGAAAACAGTTGCCTCTGGTCTGCGTAAATGATATTATAGATTTCACAAAAACCAAGGAAGTCATTTTGACCAAATGGTCAGGCATGTCAACTAAGATGACTTTGGATATGAATAGATATCCTGAGGCCACAATTGAAGTTCTTACAATATCTCAGATTACATTGGAGAACCTTGAAACCTGTAGATGGAATGTAAATCATTTATATTTAGATAAAACAGCTTTCACCTGTCGTTCAGCGATGAAAGTCAAAGAACTTACAATAGATAATTTTCCTCTGTTGGATATTTCCTTTTTGCCCCAATCAATAGAAAAGCTGAGCATCTCACGAACCGAGAATCTTATATGCAGCCAGACAATAGTTTTAAATAATCTCAAAACATTGAAATTCGTGAAATATAACTATAGTGAAGATGGTATTCTTGAATTCTTAAATTCTCAAACCATTAAATGTCCAAAGTTAGTAGACCTTTGTTTGGGCTACCATTCAAGATATTTTCAAATCCCAGTTCGCCTAAATGTCGCATGGATTCCCCAAACGCTCAAAATCCTAAAACTCAAAGGTATTCATATTAATGATGAGGAGATAGATAATAATTTAAATCTAGATACATTGGTTTTAGTGCAATACCCTCTTTGTGACGTAGGAAAAGTCGGCGGCACTAAAGTTAAAACAAAGGAGTTAGTTTTGTTATGTCAGTCATGTAAAGTGGACGATTTTTTAACTTTCTTGAACAATAATAATATCTTCCATGGTTTGTATCAAAACATTTATGTCGGTCATTTTGAATGGGAGTCGATAACACAATTTGAAGAAAGTCCGTTTAGAAACTATGTTGACAAGAAGGCAGAATATTACGTATTCAATAACAAAGTTGGGAAAGCTATCGATGTCAAGGAATTCGAAACTTATATTAAATTGCAGCAATTACGAATTACATAAAAGAAATCCAAATTCTCTGTACTACAAATACTCAATTATTTTGTTCAAAAATTTCATTTGACTTGACCCCTCTTTTTGGGAGCACAGCTAGCGCAATAAAAATAAATAAATAGGTAAAAACCTGTAAAGACACGGTTAGACCAAGCTATGAAAACTAAGAAACAAGAGTTCCAATTTGTATTACAAATTCTATTATAAATTTCCTAAATTATGTTCTCTTGTCGGTAAAATATTTAAATCGTATGAAATACATTCAGCTTTATGGGTTAAAAATATTCAATTAACTTCATTATAACTTTAGCAGCAGAGCAGCCGACTGTGTTGGAATTTGCTGATTCTTTTTGGTTAACTTTTGTTCTGGCAGATGATGCATATTTTAACGTGTTAATAAATACGCTTACCATATCGTCCCTCTGAATCAGAAAAGAGCTAAACCAAATAAATGATTACTAATGCGGAAAAGAGACAATCTAATTCATCATTCTTACTTCTTTAGTTTAAGAAATGAAAAATTCCAAACTCACCTCTCATCCCTATTTTGGGAAAAAATTGAGAAATTGAGTGAGATACTTACAACGTTGTAGACGGACAACATTATTCCATAAATGAGCATCTGGCTCGCTAAAACAGTTTATAAAGTATGTATAAAAGAACAATAAATAACTTTCCTGATAATATCCGTACCTGATATTATAAGAAATGCATGATCAATACCTATATGAATATGAATATGTACAACATGTGTTCAGTAGCAATAACCAAGTTCGTTAAATAACCCCAAAACGACAAAAATTATAAATAACTTTTCATGCATAGGCATGTACAAACTAAAAGAAAAGGTATGCAAATGAATTACTTGTGTTTAATCTACCTGTGCGTGGAACTTTGCATTGGATAATTTTAGATTACAATTTTCTGGAGTTGTAGAAAAAAGAAAGGCTAAACTCTCAGTAATGAATAACGAAGACTAAAATTAAGAAGAGACTCCTAAGCATTTATTGTACTACTATTTTTTCCAAAGAAGATTTTTCAAAAGCGATTGAAGATGGAAAGGTGACAAAAAGCGATCTAAGGTGCTACACTGCACCTTTTCATCAAGATCTAAAAGGCAAGTCTCACCGACCCTCAACTCAGCTAAAAAAAACCTCACTCAACTTTCTAAATGTATTTAATTGCTCCACACCTAAAAGAATAAAATTTATCCCGTCATAGTTGCACCTCTCGCAAAAGAATACATTTTTTACTACATCACGCCGAAACTGGAACTCAACTCAAAAATTTATAAGATGGGCAGTACCTTACCAAGAACAATTTTATAAACTGAATTGATAAACCATTAGAAAATTAGTACAATACCAGAAAAAGTAGTTATTGAATTTCAATTGATATTTCTGTTAATACGTTTTTGCAAATACATTTTCAAGTAAACTTAAGCTTAACTTGATTGCTGAGTCGAGAAGTATAATAAGTTAGTCATTTTCAATTAGAAACGGATGACACACAGTTTTAATAAAAGTTCTACCTCCTGCCGACCTTTTCATCAATCAATGTGGTCCACCTTCACTTTTGGCATACCAACTCATTTGTTTAATGAATAAAGTAAAACAAAAAACTAATTTGGAATTTCAGTCATCAAATTAAAAACATATTCGTAGATTTCGGCTCTGATGTTTTTCTCAAATTTGTGGACTACTTAATCAGACGAAAACTGGTTTTCGTTTAACACGAATGATATATATTGAAAGAGATGTTAGGATGACAAGAATACTGCATCCCAAAGCAACCCATTTAGTTGTGTGTATTGCTACATTTTCCACTGCCAATGTACTTCGTAGCATAGCAGCAGTTTCCTCCGGTATACCGTAGGACTATAAAAAATTTTAAGTAGAAAATACCTATATCATTTACAATTAATTCCTGACTTATAGTTTCAGTAGACGTTATTCATAATATCAACTATTTTTTTCAACTTCGGCTAAGTCACCCAAACGTGGCAATGAAGACAACCGACATTGCACATACCGTTAACCATGAAAAAATTGATTGACATTATGAATAAGGTCTACTGAGTTTGTTCTAGTTACCTCTTCAATCCAAACTAAAGGAAATATCATTGTCTGGATATTTCTAAACTTGGACATATGTGAAAATCTCTTGACATCTGCATTTAATTGAAATCTCTTGTGCATGCTTAGTACAACTCCGGTGGTCTAAAAAATTGTTAAATAATATTTGAAGTTCACATTTAAAATATGTTGTATGGGAACTTTGCCATACGTAATAACTATGTTTTATTTAAGACCGACAAAAAAAACTTACTGGCTCCACGACAAATTGGCAATTATGTAAATCATCATTCGGAATTAGGCCCATTTTTCGATAATATTCGATGTCACCGTTTAAGAAATGAGGAAGAGATAGTACCACAGGAGCTCCTGACA